>VXAD01006701.1:150755-165262 GCA_013399195.1 Dicrurus megarhynchus | reverse complement strand
ACCCGGCACCGCTGGCGCTGCGGCGCTGCCCGAGCGGGCGGAGGCGCCGCCGTGCGCGGAGCCATCCCGGGGCGCTCTCGCGGGGGGCTCGGGGGGTGTGGGGCTCTTCCAGAAGGCGCGGGAACCCCGCGGCTCCCCCTGCTCCGGTCCTCCCGCCCCGTCCCACCGCCCCTGGCCGCCACACACACACCGCTCTCCCTGCGGCTCTCTCCCTGGTGCCGCCGTGGTCCCCTGCGTCCCGGGATGCGGCTTCGGCCCCCTCTCCTCCGTCCCCCCCGCCCCGTCGGTGGCGAACACCGCTGTGTGCGGGAGAACGAATATAGGACAGGATGGACCTTCCCCGCCGGAAGGTTCCCGCTGGGGAGATGGCAGAGCAGCGGCGGAGAAGCCGGCGGAGCCTCGCAGCCATGTTGGTGTCGGAGCATCAGCCCTCGCAGCTCCAGGAGCCCAGCTGTGGCCGGCAGCGGGTATGGGAACGGGCTTATCTGGGCCAGGTGTACTGGGGAAGCCTCTTCCCGGGCTGGTCCTTCCCAGCATAGACTGGGGAACACTGGCTCTGCGGTTCTTCTGCATCCTGGGACAGCAGCTCTTCCCTTCCTGCACTTTCGCCTCCTCCCTCCCAGTCTGTTGTGTCTCCGGGGCACTTATTACGTTGTGTGTGTGGAGCAGAGGGATGTGTTGGTCCCAGCTGTGGTCAACCCGTCCTCACCAGTCCTGGAGACCAGGGGCGGGACAGCAGGTGCCCCCAGCCAAGCCTAGTCCTGTGTGGCCTTTGGCTGACTGCCATGGAACTGGACAGCCTGGGAGTCCCTGCCCTTGACCATCATGCTGTCGTGCTGGTTATCCTCCCCACCCACACTTCTATTTCGCATGTTCCTGTGTGACACGTGGTGTCAGCTTGTTCCTTCTGAGCATCCTCGGGTGAGCGCTGCATGTGCGGGGCTGCTCAGGCCAGCACAGCCAGACAGCACACTGGCGAGGCAAAATGAATCCATCCTGGAATTGAAGCCTGATTGGTTCCAGCTGTGCATCTGCAGATGGAGGGACCTGCACTGGCTCTGGCAGCACTGATCCTGACCATGGCTGTATCCAGGAGCATGGGGCAGTGCTGCCCAAATGGACTGTGTGTGCTGGCACCGGTCTGTCCTGGTGTGGCGGGACTGCATCCTAGCTGTCTGGACCTGGGTGCTCAGGGCTGCGTGTGCTGCTGCAAGGACTCAGACCGGGCACCCCGGTCCTGTGTACAGGCCACACCTTGGAGCCGGCCCGTGGACTCTGTGGTATTGCTACAGTTGGTCCTGGCAGGTAGAGGTGTGCCAGGCCTGGCAATTCCACTGCTGGCCTGGGAGTCAGGTTTGATTTTGCACAAGCAGTTGTACCAGAGACTGAGTGTTCTCAGTGCCCAACACCTTCCCAATCCACGTTGCTAAATATATACTGTACTCAAGGGATTATGCATTTGTTTAAATGCATAATAAATGTGTTTAAATGCGTAAGACTGGATCATAATGCACACCAGAGCTCGGCAGTTTGGCCTCCAGTTATAAGCCTCTCTGAGATACATCTCTTGGCATATTACCTCATCTTTCTACTTTCAGAAAGAGCAGTTCTTGGTTTTATCATGGCAGGGCAGTCAGTGGAAGCAAATCCTGGATATCTCAGGTGCCCAGTGCAAGTTAAAGGTGAACTAGTTCACCTCTTCACCAAACACTTCCAGTTGCAGGAGGGGACTTGAGATTGTCCCATTCCACCGAACACATGCAGATGTGGGAGTGGGCTCCAAATTGTCCTGTCCCAGGGAGAGCCGGTGGGCTGAGCGCTCATGTCATCCTTACGACCAAGAGAAGTTGTGCTTGACTGCAGCACTGCTCAGGATGGTGTCTCAGGGGCTTGGTTTGAATTTTTCATGCAGCTCTGTTGTCTGGAGAGGCTCCTGTTGGCTGTTGAAGGTGTGAGGGGCTGGGGAGAGGAGGATGAGAGGTGGCTGCCCAAGATCTGGGCTGACTGGGAATGTGGGGAACCTGAGAAGAGATGTGGCTGAGCAGCATGGCAAGGAAAAAACAGATCTTCCCCAATTTTTTGAGAATTAGAGGGGACACGAAGGCGGGTGCATCAGGAAGGATGGCCTTGGCATACAGGGTGCCTGTCTTGGGAAGTTGGAGCATCCTGAGGTGCCTGGAGGGCTTGTCCCTCTGCTGGGGCATGTGGAGATAGTTCAGAGGCTAGAGAGCTAATGGCTTTCCATTGCTGATCGATACCGCCTGTGCTTTCAGATGTGGTAACGGGCTTGGTTTTATAGAGCAATCTTTGCATATTCCCTGCACAAGCAGCTGGGCCGGAGCGCCGCTCTAATGGCCTCGCTATTAGCGGGCTCAGAACCTGAGCCAGACTGAAAAGGCTGTGTAAGTGCTGCTCAAGCGTTTTGGGCCAGGCATATTCCATGCATTAGGGAAGATTTGTACTCCTTGGACCAGACATCACTGAGTGTTGTCTATTTATACACATCTAAATATATCCTGTGCAGTCTTCAGACTTTTCTAGATAGTAGTAAAATTACTTTTCAATATCATGCTACTAAAACATGCTTGCTGACACTATCCGATGAGGTTTGTGCTAAGAGAGGCTTATGTATGTGTGTTTGTTTTACATAAAAACTGCTCTTGATGTAGTTGCCTAAAATGCTTTGGAAACAAGCTTGTTGTCTGTGTGGCTGGGTAGCAGAGAGAAATGTGGTCGAACAGAAGCAGCACTGGAGACGTGCTCAGGCCTGGAAAACCAAATCCAAACCTTATCCAAAGTATAAGGTTTTGTTGCTGAAGAATGAACCATTCTTTCTAGAAATATATATCAAATAATCATGCACTTTGCAACAAAACAGAAACATTTGCTTCAAATTAGTCAGATATACTTTCTGGTACTCTGGAGTTTGAGATGTCATTTTGAAAACAAAATGACGAATCTTGAAGAAGAAGTAACTTAGGTTATGGCATTCCTCTGCAGTGCCCAGATCCAGGCTGCTGAGGGTGTTCCCACACAGCCCTGCTGCAAGGGTGGGTCTGTGTCCCTGTGTGTGTTTCTCTGGAGCTGGTGTTGGTCTTAGTGGGGCTCCCGAGGAGGGGTGGAGACCTCAGCTACATCCCCAAGTAATCCACGGTCTTGCTCCCTGGGTGATGGTGACAGCGATGGCTGGCTGAGTGCCTGCAGCCCGACATGGAATAGTGATGGCCATCATTTTGCTTTCTGTGGCAGCTCTTGCTGTCAGTTCTTGGAGAGCTAAGAGGCCTCAGAGGAAGGGAAAGGGGTTGGTATTCACAGGGGAGCAGGTGAGGTGGGGAGAGGAGAAGACAGGGCTCTTGGAGGAGGCCCTGGCCCAGAGCCCCTCGAGCCAAAGACAGGTGCTGATCCCCTGGACCATGCCAGGTCCCTTGTCTGGGGCTCTGGGCTCCCCTAGCCAGAGGTCTGTAGTGTGGTGAAATGGTGTGGTGCCAGGAGCTGTGTCCTGCCCATGATTGTGGGTACAGGTTTACCTAGCAGCTGCTTTAACTGCCTAATTGACCCATTCTTTAGGTGTGTGAGCATGACTGTGATGTCCGAGGGGCTCCCTGACCATGCGCCCCATCCCGCCTGGCTCGCCGGCCACTAAGGTGCAGGGTGGGCACCCTGTGCCTGCTGCCTGAGCTGGGCAGCAGCTTTTGTGTTTCCATGGAATAAATAGCTCTACATGTCGTATTTGTTTCGAGCAGGCTGGATAATGTAGAAGGTGGTTTGTCAAATGGCTGAGACAGTAATGGGAGCCTTGGTGGGTGCCTCTAATTGTGTAGCACGTGGCCGGTGGGACCTCGGAGTACTTGAGCCAGTTCCTGATGCTGCAGAGCTCGTGTCCAAATGCTGTGCTTTTGAGTTCGCTCTTGTAGATGAAGCTTCTCCCCAGGAACTGTCTCGTGGCAAAACATTTCCGTGAAAACATATGATTAGGTAGCTTTGCTTTAAAGTGGGATATCTTTATTCCCTTGAAGTTTTTATTTAGGCTTCTCTGTCAAGATCATGTTGGAATTCTTTTGGATTGGAGACAGATAAAACTCTTCAGTTTTCGTTGCCTCAGCATTGTTTCATTGCCAGACAGCTGATATTCCCTGTGTATTTATTTCCAATTATTTATTCTTCCTGGTCTCTGTAGTTGGCCGTGGGGGATGGAGAAGCAAGAGCCCACCACAGTGAGCTGTGAGTGCTCTGTGACTCCTGCAGCAGGACTCACCAGCTGTAGGACAGCAGGTGTGCAAGGAAAACATACAAAGAGGAAAAGGCGTGGTGGAGAAAGTCACACTGAGAGGAATCCCCAGGATGTGTTCTTAGTCCCCGCTGCTGCTGGTCCTGGGATTGGGATGGGATTGCTGTAACACCACTGAGGAGTCACACAGAGATGTTCTGCTGCACATGGGTGAGGTGGTAGTTCTCTGTGCTTAAGCCAGGGTTAAGAGTTTGCCTGGGATGTGAAGTCTCTGTCCTGGCACAGGAAGGACAGGTGCCGTCGGCAGCGCTGCTGGGGCTCTGGGAGCTGCGTCGTTCTTGTTTTCTCCAACGCACTTTTGAAAGCCTTGATGTAAAGCTCCCTGATAGGGCTCGTGGGAGCGGGTCTGAGTAAGGCGAGCGGGATTTGTCGCCTTGTCAGCTGTGAGTCAGTGGTGCTGCCGGGTACGTGGTGTTTCACAGGGAGCCTTCTGCTGCCGGCTGTGATTCCATGAGGAGCCGGTGTTGCTGCGCTGTGCGTGCTGTGGGCAGGTTTGGTGTTGCCGTGGGCAGGTTTGGTGTCGCTGTGCCGTGGGCAGGTTTGCTGTGCTCGTGGCTCCTCCTGACACGTCAGCCTTGTGTCTCATCTCTGCCGGCGCCCAGCTGCAGTGACGCTGCTTTTGGGGACCAGGCTCCAAACTGCAGTTCCCAAGAAGTGACTGCTGTTCTCCTGCTTCTGAGCCTCAGCTTTTGCCATGGCTGCCTTTGGGGACAGTCTGCTGTGTCACAGACGTGCAGGGAGGGCTCTGCACACCAACAGTACCCTGGTCAGGAGAGCAGCATGGCCCCGAATGCCACGACTGAGCCTGGGCGGGCTGACATAGGCAATTGAGCATCTTTCAGCTACAGTGTAAAGAACCAGGATAGCAGCAGAAGCCCCAGTCTAGGCTCCAGTGGTGTCTGCCAGTGCCCAGTGGCGGGGTGTCCCAGCAGGCACTGTGCAAGGGTCCTTGGCATGGCCCGTGATGAGTTGGAGATGTGTTGTGAGTGCCTCCAGGTGATGACCTGTCCTCATAATGTCATTTGTGGGTCTGGTAGCATTCAGGTGCCGTGTGCTGTGCTGAGGACCAGGGTTTGGGGTGAACATGGAGGCAACCAGCCACCCTGGTGACATGTGACCTCAGAGGCTCAGCCAGCAGAGCACCTGCATGGGGACTCCTCTGTGGGCTGGTTGTCACTTGCTGCCCTTGCATGTTGGGCCAAACAGATGTGTCCTGTTCCCCAAGTACATGGCAAGGATTGCATTTAGTGACTGGAGGGTGCAGCTTCCTTTCTCCATGTTCCTTGCACAGAGCCCCCTGCTCATCTGCGGCTGGATCCCACAGATGTCCCACATACACCTCCCCTCTCTGCATTCCCACACTGGCGAGCAGCGAGGATCCCTCCATCGGGGTCTAGTGCTCTGATGTGGTTGAAATGAGAGGTTGCCTCCCCAGGGGCTGGCATTCCTGTTGTGTTCGTTATTGCCCACTTCTGCCCTGAGTTGGACACATCTAACCTGTGTTATTTAAGAACCATTCTGCAAACACGCAACTTCTGTGGATTGAAGCAATCCCCTGTCCTTCCCTGATCTAGAAGGAAAACGTGATAAACAGAGTGGAAAAAGACACAGTAGGTCAAGATGGATGGTTGCAGCTGCTGCTAGTGCCAGATGAGGATTGTGTTAATTTCTAAGGGAACAGATTAGGACAGTAGTTTTTGAATGAGCGTTCCTGGGTAGCATTGTGCTGTGTATCCAAACGGGTAACAGCTGAGCTGCTCAGGTGAATGCCCTGTGATTGCGGCGCCGCTCGGCCGTGTGCCCGCAGCAGCTCCATTCGGCACCGCGGCCCCTCCGTGCTTGCCCTGGCTCTGCCAGAGCCTCCTGCGGCGTTGCCAACAGGCACAAAGGGCTGAGCTGAATAAGCTTCATTTCTTCTAAGAAGCATTAAAGAAGCCAATCAATGTACAGAGTGTGCGACTGCACTTAAATTCCATCTGGAAAGTTATAATAACAATAAATAAAGAACAGTAATGAGGAGTGAAATTTTGTGGCCAGCAGGATGCGAGGCTTGGAATGCTGGGGAGAAGCTGGACTTGCTCCTTGCCATCTGGAATTTGGGCGTAGGCGAAATCAGATATCCAGATGGTTCCCCAATGGTCAGTAATGCTTCCCTGGTTTGTACTGGGGATGTGAAGAGAGGTGAAGGCTAAAGAGGAGAGTAAAGGACAATAGTATTACAGTTACCACATATGGGTCAGAGGAATCACTTGTACTCCAAGGGCACAGCATGGTGTTCCTGTGATGCCAGGCACAGGAGATCTAACCCAAGCATCTGGGGAGCAACACACATGTCTCTGGCGATCCGAGTGTCCATGTGTGGCAGGAACAGCATAGAGCATGTGGGGTCCCAGCCGCACTTCCATGCCCCATGCTCTGTTCCCTCCATGCCATTGGTGTGGCCAGCAGTGCTGTGTGCTCTGTGCCCCCTAGTGTGGCCAGTGTGTGTCTGTGCCCTGTTCCATCCTTGCCCTCAGCGTGGCCAGCAGTGCAAGCTGGAGCAACACTGTTGGTGTTTCAGATGCTAAAGTGGATTTTGTACAGCAGAGGCTTGATCCTGAGCTGACATGTGTGTGCATGAGGTGGCACGGAGCAGGACACCTGCCTCCTGCAGAGCGTGGTTTCCCTGTGCCAAGGATTTTGAAGTGTGCTGAGTTTCATCGATATGGTTTTGGTTTACATCTACAGTAGCAAGTTGTGTGAGGCAGAAGGTGGTGGTTTCTAGGGTGAGATGATGGATGAGGAGGACCCACATCCCCCCCGTGTGTGTCTGGGGAGTCAGGTGGGACTGTGTTGGCAAGGCCCGATGAATCAAGTGTGGACAAGGGGCTGGAGGCACTGGGGGGCTGCAGTGCTCACCTGCCCACGACGTGCCTGGAAGGGGCCCTGGGTGCCCTGTGGGGCAGTGTGGGGGTCACCCTGCACACCGGCGTGGGCAGCAGCCTGGGAGGCATGGGGCCGCAGGGCTGGGGGGACTGGAAGGATAGGGTCTGATTGCCAGCTCCTGCTGGTGGTGGCGGCTCCACAGCCCTCAGGAGCAGTCCTGGGAGTACTGGTGCTGGGCGTGCTGGTGGTGTGGAGCAAAGCAGAATGCTGGCTCAGCTCCCTTTCCAGCTCAGCCCAGACTGCTGGCATATGACACTCGTTATCTCTCCAGCTCAGAAACGCAGTGCTCAGGGCATCCTGATGGATTTGTGACACTTCCCATGGGACTCTGTGCTCATAAACCAATTAAAGGATTACATCCTTGTAATGTGGAGAGTATTCTTTGTTTATTAAGTAATGCAGGTATAATTCAATTACTGACAGGCTGACCTGCTGATGTCAGATGTGGATGCCAGTCAGGTTAGTCTCAAGCTCTGCCCCCCAGATCAGAGCAGCAGGAGCTGAGGGGAGCAGCTGCCCCTCCTGTAGCTCCCCGTGCCTGACATGGAACCGTGAGAGGTTTTTATGGCTTTTACTGATGTGTTACTTTACAGAATCCCAGAATCATTTGGGTTGGAAAGGACCTTAGAGCTCATTCCACCTCCTCCCACGGGCAGGGACACCTTCCACAAGACCAGGTTGCTCCAAGCCCTGTCCAACCTCGCCTTGAACATTTCTGGGGTGGGCAGCCACAGCTTCTCTGGGCACCCTGTGCCAGTGCCTCACCACTCTCATAGGGAAGAAGTTCTTCCGTAGAAATGAGATGGTTTATTATTATGAGATGGTTTCAGGCTGGGCTGAGTGTTTACTGTTTGTCGTGGCTCAGAAAGCCCTGTGTCACCAAATAGTGTCCAAAGCATGATGTGCCTGCGGGCACAGCCTGTGCCCCCCACGCCTCCGTGTGGGTGACTGTGGGTGGGCAGCTGCGCTCCCCTCCCTTCCCCATCCCGGGCTCTGCCATGTGCTGCTCCGTGTTCCCGCTGCACCGCGGTCTGGGCGTGGGCACCGCTGCTGGAGTGCCATGGTGTGGAGGGGGGTGAAGCATCTGCTCCTGGGCACCGGGAGAAGCAGAAATGTAAAATACCCTGTACATCAGAAAGGCTGTGCAGGAGTGACTCCGGAGTAGAACAGGACTGGCTCAGCAGTTCTGGAGAATAAATTAAAAGTTCAAATCTCAGTAAGGGGTGGTTTGCTCCTAGGTGACAGACAGTGCAACTCGGACAGCACACCACCAGTGCATGGCTGGGACCAAATGGGTATAAGAGGTGTTTCCAGACTGCCAGAACTTTCCAGAAAGACCAATATATTTCAGTATCCTGAACAATAAATGCTGGTCAGAGGCCCGCTCTGGTGTTTCGTGCAATCTCATGACAGAATTGTGCTTAGTTTGCAGCACAGATCAAGCAAAACTTTATGTGTTGAATGCATACATAATGTGGAAGAGGGGGATCTGCACGTGTGTGGTCTAATAGAAGCACAAAAGCAGCTCGTGAAGCCTGGCAGTGCTGGAGGAACATGAGCACCTGACAGCAGAATTATCTCTGAGGACCACAGACTGACTTGTAAACCGTGGAATAAATTGCTCTTATTTTGTAGCATTTACTTGCTCAGCTACACTTCACGGGATTTTGCTTGTCTGGCAATTCCCGTTTGTCAGGAGGAAACCCTGGATGGGTGGGGGCTGGCAGCTAGTGAGCTCTGAGCTGGGCAGAGGGTACGGCCCTGGCAGTGAACTCTTTCCCTGCCCAAAAAGTAACAGGTAGAGGGGCCAGGAGGGTGATCTTGGCAGCAGGGCAGAGAGGCTGAGGATACTGCAGAGGGTGAGCTGTCCTGGCCCCCTCTGCCTTCTCCCACAGGGCAATGGAAGGCCCAGCCCTCAGCAGACCATTGCTGCCCTCACGGGCAGTGGCACAGTCAGCATGGGCTGCCTAAAGCATGGTACTTGCTGCAGCAGCCTTGTCCTCCTGGGGCTGCTGCCTGCCACTGCCTGTCTGTGATACTGTGAAACCTCTCAGGTGCTGCTTCTGTCGGTAAAGCTTGAGTAGCTACTTCAAATCCTTCCAAAATGACAAGATTTTAATTGGTTTTCTTGGCAGACAAAAGTGAAAGCTCAGGGTTTCCATGCTCAGTCACAGCATGGCAGCTCTCTCGTCACGCTCGTGCTGACAGTGATCCGCTCTCCTGACGTGTTTCCTGTTCCCGTCCTGGTGCGATGCAGTGCCTGACTTTCTGTTCACCTGAGCCCTGCTGCTGCTCCCAGGTCACGGCATTCCAGCCCTCGCTGGGGTTTGTGCACTGACACAGTTGAGTCGTGTGGCTGTGGGATGCAATTTTGGTCCTTCGGAACGTCAGTTCGTGTTGATGCACAGACACTGTTTCCCCATGAATTTAACTGCAGGTACGGCATTTCTGGGCATGCAGAAACAGCAGCCACTGCCGTGCTCCCTGTGCCCAAGATAAGGTAACAGAGCATGAAGGAGTTCATGGTAGTAGGAGGGGCTGGAGCTGGGAGGGTACTGATTAGCAGTTAATGAAGGGGAA
Source organism: Dicrurus megarhynchus (assembly GCA_013399195.1). Taxonomy (NCBI): domain Eukaryota; kingdom Metazoa; phylum Chordata; class Aves; order Passeriformes; family Dicruridae; genus Dicrurus; species Dicrurus megarhynchus. The sequence goes on along the minus strand of VXAD01006701.1, from coordinate 155,469 downwards.
GGAGACAAGGGAGGGAAGTCCATTCCCAGCGCATGAAGACAGTAATGGAAAGAGCAACCTGCCCACATCTCTGGTGACTCAAAGCTGATGCAAATCCTTGCAAATGTTGGCTTCCTCTCTTCATGGTTTGTGGTGACCTGTGCTCTTGGAGGGCAGGATCCCTGTGTTCCTGGAGCTGTGGCAGGGCAGGGCTGAGCGTGGACGATCTGGATGATCTGGACGCGTGCTGATGGACGGTGCAGGCTCCCAGCAAATGGGGAGGAGGAGGAGGCACTCATGGCCTTCCTTGCGTGCAGTGGTGCTGGGCTGCCTGCAGAGCACGCGAGGCTGAGGCTGTGGGGAGGAGAAGGAGGGGTATGCTGAGAGTGCCCGGGTGGGGCGATGTGCTTCTGTGTCCCTGTCCTGCCTGTGCTGGGCACGGAGTGAATCCTGCAGGAAAGTCCCGTTTGTCAGACCGTAGTGCCTCATTGCTGCTGCAGAGGTGTCGATGCCTCTGTCACACACAGGGCCCCTTTGTCACATTATATCAGTGTATTCCCAAGTGTTACCACAGGGTACAGAGCTGATGCCTGCAGCCTTCTGCTATGGGTGTGGGCCGGGTTGCTGCTCGTCAGCCTTGGTTATGGGGGCACCAGGCTTCCAAACAGGATCACTTTGCTTTGCAAAACGTCTGTTTCAATATAATTCCAGCTGTGCCCTGGTGGCTGTGATGTCATGATGGTTTTTTGCCTTTTCTTTTATACTTCTTTTATACCTTCTTACAGCTTCTGTATTCATAGTGCTTTTTGCCTACATTCTTGGACTTGTTTGTTAAGCTAAGAGACGAAACATTTTAGAGGTTTCATAGTCAGGGATCAGCATGCCCAGACCCCAAGGTCCTCTCCAGAACACATTTTGTAAACTGAGATAGAACCATCCAGGGGGAGGTTCCCTGGGGAGGGGGGCTCACTCGAGCTTCTCATTGGGGAATCTTTGATAGATATGCTAATTAGTAAGACCTGTAATGTTATACCAGATCTATCATGGGTGTGCACTGCAGTGTGCATTGAGGTGCATTTGACCTGGATGTAGTGCACCTAAGGATCCTTGAAATAAATACAAAGGTAAAATCCCTTTTTCCCTTCTAACCGTGCTTGACTCTTGTTTTTAAGACCAGGAAAAGTCATCAGGTGCATGTGTGGAATGCCCATGTGTGGTAAGGAAATTGCATGTGAAGGTGGCTCTTACACTGGGAGGATGCAGTGAGGACAGCTGGATCTCATTCGGATGATGTGAAGGAAAGGCTGCCTGGGAGCGAGGAGATCCTGCTGCAGGAGATCCTTCTCTAGGAGACCCTGCTCTGGGAGATCCGGGGCTTTGTTTGTTTTCTTCTGTGTGAGTTTAACTGATAGCACATAGCAAAGTAGCACATTTGGTGGGTGGAACGGAGTGAGGCATTGATGTATCCCTTTCCAGTGAGCTGTCCTGTGGTGTGGCTGTACAGAACTGCTGGATAGGAACCCGCTGTCCCCATGTCATCCCTCGGTGCCAGGGCCAGCAGAGAAGCTGTTCTTGTGCCTGGTACTATCCCAGTCCCCTGGAGCAGGGAGTCAAAGATGTTGGCTTCCTTCCTCTCCCTCAGTTCAGAGCGGGATTTCATGTCTTAGAGACTTCTCTCCTGAGACGAGGGTCTGCGTTTGCCTGGGCATTGCTCCTGGCAGCTATCCTGTGCTGTCTCTGACATAACCTGTTGGTGGCTGTGTTCCTCCCAGCATCTCCTGGGTGGTCCTGGTGGGGTTTTGGCAACCATGGACCTGCTGGTGAGGCCTCCAGGTGCTTCCTGTGGTTGCAGTCATTCTGACAGTGGCAGCGTCATGCCAGGATGACGTTACTTTACTTTTGGCAAATTTACTCTTGCCCCAAGCAACCTGGTCTAGTGGAAAGTGTTTCTGCACATGTCAGGGGGTGGAGCTGGATGGTCTTCAAGGTCCCTTCCAACTCAAACCATTCTGGGATTCTGTGGTCTTTCAAAAGATCCACAAGTCCTGTTCGTTGGAGGTGTGTAAGGTCACTGTGTCCACAGAATCAGTGGTGCTAGAGATGCTGACTGATGAATGGACTTAAAAACGAGTCAGTCCTGTGAGAAGGATTGGAAGTGCTGCCCAGGGCATCATTCTGCTCTGCTCTGTCCCCTTGCTGGGACACTGAAGTAATTTAGTTTTCTATAGCTCCCCCACCTCATTCTTAATTACAAAAGTGAACAAGAGGACCAGACAGCAAAAGAGATAGGCAAGGAAGAGCTGAGATAGCAAAGCTGAGAATTATAAAAAAAATGTATGGATTCTTTAAAGTAAGATTTTTTTTTTCCAGTGAAAGGCTTTCTTATTAAAAAAAATTCAATTGGCATCAGATCTTTGCAGCAGAAATTAAGTGCTTGCAAAAGAATTTGTGTATCTCAAGAACCTCCAGTACAGTGGGAAGGGCGTGATGCCTTTGCTTTTCTGCTGCTTTCTTTAGTATAAGAAAACTTGAATTAAAAAAACAGTGAAAAACTTAAAAAACCAATCAGCAACAACACAACTGTTAAAATGTTGGCAAATGGCTGTGGTACTTGTCCAGCACTGGGACCTGCTACAGTGTCCCCCCACACTGTAGCAGGACCTGCCCCCTGTCCCCTCTGCTGCTCTGGAATCTGTCACCCCTCCCCATCCCTGGGGCCACTGGATCCATGTTTTAGCTGGGCTCAAGCCTCTGGGTGCTTCCTGAGCTGTAACCAAGGAGCAGCTGCCTCTGTGTCAGGAAATAAGCAGAAAATTTTCAAGGTAAGCTTCTCTGCTAAAAAATGCCATTTTTTGGAGTACAAAGTGCTCTTCTCAAAGTGTTTCACATTTGTTTACTTCTCCTTATATTTAGGCCAAGTTTTGGCATAGCCTGCCTGGGGGGTGGGGCTTTGTGGGTCCCTGGAGTGTGCAGGGCTGAGCCAGGCATCCTGAGCCTGCGGGGACGGGTGCATGGTTCCCTTGTGCCACCAGCGCTGTGGACACCGCTGGTGGGGCTGACCCCCAGCAGCTTGGGGTGTTTGGGCTCCCCAGGAGTAATTTTGAAGAAAAAGATGGATTCTTGATCCATTCAGAGTGAAACAAAAGTTAAAAAACTCCCAGTGACATCACCCACCATCACCTTTGTGTTTGTCTCTCACTTTCTCTCATCTCCTTATGTAAATCCGAGGAGCATCTGAGCAGCAGGACTGGCTGTGGGAGATCTGGAGTGACTGGGAATGGTGTTTGGGTCTTGCTCCCTGTGCTCATGGCACCCGGGACCCTGTTCTGCATTTTGAAGCTTGGAGCTCTCCCCTCTGTCCCCTCCCTCCTGTTCAGTCCCTTCCTGCCAGACCTGCTGGGGTCAGTGGGTGGGATGTGACAGGGACACATCACACAGACACATGTTCCTGTGCTGTGGAGATAGGAGATGAGCAGTGATGCATTTTTAAAGAGGGCATTGTGTGGAGGGCAAAATTTCTCTCTCTCTCTGCTTTGATTTCTGGGCATAATTTGAAGATAACTCAATTAGCTGCAGTAAAGTCATGCTGATTTACTTGAGGTAAGAGTTTGAGGTTCCTTGTTTTGTTTCTACAAGCATTTCCCTGCACAATGCTGCTCTGCCTCCTCTTGTGAGGGGGAAACTGCGTAATTTTCCTGATATTAATTAAGATAAGAGAGAATGATACCAAAAAGTATTCAATAGGAAATCAATGAATTTAAAACATGCCTGAACTCCAGATCACAGTCCCTGGCCTGGCTGCTGGCACAGCTCTGGCCCCCCAAGCAGGGGCCTGTGTGGCGAGCAGGTCTGTGGGCTGAGTGGTGGGTCAGGCTGCGGTGCCCCTTGGGATCCGCCTGGACTTCATTTGCCTTTGCAAATCGTGTGAGTGGGGAAGGCTCACACAGGGAGGGGATGCAGCAGAGAGTGGCTGTGCTGTGGCCACCATGAGCTGAGGTGTGTCTGTGCTGGCCCAGGGGCTGCACGGCTCAGGAGCCACGCATGGCCCCGCTCTGCCCCTGCTCCCCAGGGTGTCCCTGTGTGAGCCATTGGCTCTTGTGGTGCAGGTGCACGGCTGGCAGAGCCCTGTGCTTCTCTGAATATGGCACCACATGGGCTCCATCTCCTCCTGGCTGGGAGCTCTGAGCGTGAGGAGGTGCTGAGTGCTGTGTGCTGAGTGCTGTGTGCTGAGTGCTGTGTGCCAGTGCTATGTGCCAGTGCTGAGTGCTGTGTGCCGGTGCTGAGTGCTAAGTGCTGAGTGCCGGTGCTGTGTGCTGAGTGCTGGTGCTGGTGCTGTGTGCTGAGTGCTGAGTGCTGAGTGCTGAGTGCTGAGTGCTGAGTGCTGAGTGCTGAGTGCTGAGTGCTGAGTGCTGAGTGCTGAGTGCTGAGTGCTGAGTGCTGAGTGCTGAGTGCTGAGTGCTGAGTGCTGAGTGCTGAGTGCTGAGTGCTGAGTGCTGAGTGCTGAGTGCTGAGTGCTGAGTGCTGAGTGCTGAGTGCTGAGTGCTGAGTGCTGAGTGCTGAGTGCTGAGTGCTGAGTGCTGAGTGCTGAGTGCTGAGTGCTGAGTGCTGAGTGCTGAGTGCTGAGTGCTGAGTGCTGAGTGCTGAGTGCTGAGTGCTGAGTGCTGAGTGCTGAGTGCTGAGTGCTGAGTGCTGAGTGCTGAGTGCTGGCGCTGAGTGCTGAGTGCTGGTGCTGTGT
>VXAD01006701.1:132316-150358 GCA_013399195.1 Dicrurus megarhynchus | reverse complement strand
GTGCTGAGTGCCGGTGCTGTGCGCTGAGTGCTGAGTGCTGTGCGCTGTGCGCTGAGTGCTGAGTGCTGGTGCTGTGTGCTGAGTGCTGAGTGCTGTGCGCTGTGTGCTGAGTGCCGCAGGCTCCGGAGCGGGGCTCCTGCTGCTGCCGTGCCATGGTGGGGCCACGCATGGCAAGGGGTGAAGGTGCTGACTCCGCAAGCTCCGCTGCAGAACTGGAAGGGCTCGAGGAGGCAGTGTGTTGGAGCTGGCAGTGCCCAAGGGTGAGCTCCACGTGCTGAATTCCCTTTTGCTAAAGAGTGAAGGATTCTGTTGTTCCGAGCGGGCACTGCAGGTTGCTGTGCAGTCCCAGCCAGTGCTGGTTACACCTGGTGGGACTCAGGAGCTGCCTCTTAAATTGGTTCAGAGCGCAGCGCTGCTCCTGTGAGCAGTGGTGAAGTGGTTTGGGTGTGTTGGTGTGGGAAAAGATCATCAGGATCTCCCAAGATCTTTGCCTTCTCCAGGCCACGGTTGGAATGCAAGATGAAGATGACTACAGCACGGCTGCCGGCATGGAGCACGATGGGCAGGGCCTGGCGGTGCAGCTCCTGCACAGCTGGCCCACAGCTGGACTGTGGTGTGAACAGAGTGGTTGCAGGTGTGCAGCCCTTGCGAGGCATTGCTGTGGCCTCGAGGCAGGATCAGCCTCAGCTGTACAGCTGGATTTGGGGTGTGGGTGGCCATCTGTTGGCATCCGTTCCTTGAGTTCTGTGAAAATCTTGCTGTAGCAGCACGGTTGATCAAATTTTGAAGTAGCAATTAAAATCTAAATTTCTTTGCCAAAGCCTTAAGAATGTCTCTTATCTGAAATGCTCAGACTCTTTGCTGAGTTAAGAACATTAGGACCAAGAGGCCCATTAAATTTTCTGGCACAGAAGAAGGAGATAAATCCTGCAGACTGATGGGATTGCATGTGGCAGATCTGATGGTATCTGCTTCATGTACTGAGATGCAGAGGAGGAAAATGACCTTTCAGAATAATTTCCCTGGGATAGAAGTTTTGAAAGTGGCTAAGGATGCATTTTCCTTTTCCAGAAATCCGTATAAAGTAGTTCTGATCTTGTTCAGCTAAAGGGAAACCTGTTTTATTTGCTTATATTACTTTTCCTGTCTTACAAGATGTTTGATCTATCTTTTGGAAGCAGAGGAAAGGATGCAGTGCCACTCTGTCAGCTTTTGCCTGAGCAGTTCACACCATCCTGGTTATCATGTTTGCAAACTTTTCAGAACTGTCATTCAGATGTAGGTGGAGTCACAAACAGTCATGGTTCAGCTTCTCCTGGTGTCAGTGATGCTGTCCTCCACTAATCCATGGTGTGCAGGTTCGGGAGCTGTGGTTCATTAATGGGAATAGCTCCACTCAGCTCTGAGCTGTGCTTTTTAGCCAGAGCTTCCGTCTTAACCACCAGCAAACGCCACCATCGGCACTACCCGAGTGGCCCTGACAGCAGGGCTTGTTAATGTGAGGTGACAGGGGATGGAGAAGTGGCCAATTAACAGATGAAGTAATGAGGCACTTGCTTGGCGGTGACTTGTTTAAAGCTGTGGGTCTGAAGCAACTGCCGGGGAGCCAGCGGCACTGGGCTGAGGGGCTGGAGGGGTGCTGGAGGGGCCAGAGTTTCTGCTGCAGCTGCCTATCTCACCAGCCTCTCATGATCCATGTTTCTGCCAGACCCTTGGATCACAGAATCACTGAGTCTGGAAGAGCTTTCCAAGATCCTCAAGTCCAACCTGTGCCCGATCCCCACCTTGTCACCCAGCCCAGAGCACCAAGTGCCACGTTCAGTTGTTCCTTGGTCACCTTCAGGCATGGGGACTCTGCCACCTCCCTGGGCCGCCCATTTCAGTGCCTGACAACCCCTTCCATGAGGAAATTCTTCCTGTGTCCAAGGGGTTTAATTCTTTGCTCCACTCCCCAAAAATGCTTCTGCAAACTGAGGGTCTTTTTTTGTGCCTAAATATCTGTCTTCTGAGACTGGTGGAAGTTTTCTAATTAGAATGTTCGATATCCTTGGGTCATGTACCAGATGCAGGAGGAGGACTGCATTTGAGATACAAACATAAGCCTCTTACAGGGCTGGACCTCACAAGGCGAAGCGGGAAATACATTGGGGTGATACAGAAGTTTTCTGTGATTATTTCTGTTTGCTATTTGCAAAGGAGCAGCAAAATGCAAACTCATGGCAGCTGTTTTCTATTGCTACAGGAGCTAAGAAAAAGGTTAAAAAGTGACAGTTTAAGTAAGGCAGTTTAAAAGTGGCAGAGCTGGATAACTGGTACCCAGGAGTATTAAAATAATTGGCCAAGGAGCTCCCTGAGACAGTAATGGTTTATTTTTAACAAATCCTGAAATGCTGAGGATGAACCAGAGGCATGGGAAAAGGCTAATGAAAATTGATAGAAAAATTAAATATGATTTGGTCTAGGGGGAATTGTGCCATCAGCTCTTCCCGGGCTGGGTCCCTCTCCCACTGGCTCTGCTCTTCTCCCACTTGCATCCCTCACTGTTTCCACCACAGGCTCTTCCTGCAGACCTGGACATAGAAAGCAGGGAGATCTCGTGTTCTTCCTGCTCCTGCTACATGCGCTGCTGGGATGACACGGCCATGCTCAGCCCCTCTCCCACCCTGTCCTGGCACATTTGATGGCTGATGCCATCAGAGGCTGTGTGACAGATGCTGATCTGGACACTGGTCCCATGGCAGTCCCGCAGCCCACGACCTCTGCCACCTTCACCAACCTCTGGTGTCCCCAGCCTGGGAGGTGCCAGCTGGACACCTGTGGGATGTGACCATGTGATCGTGCAGTGATGGGTGCTGACCCAGCAAATGACCAGTCCTGGTCCCTGAGCGTGGGTACACCGGAGGCCAGGTCAATATTCCCAGGTCCTGATCGTGACTCACCAACCCCCATTCCAGAGCCAGGCTATGCATTTCACAGGCTTCAGAGGTTCTCCTGTCTCCATCCAGCCCAACACAGCTTTCCTTCTGCGTTTCCTTGTACATAGAGGCATCATATAATCTCCAAAGCAGATCTTTAAGCCCTTTGGCATTATTACTGTGCTGCCTCTCGGCAGTCAGGCAGCAGTTACAGAGAGAGCCGAGGTGAGCCGGCAGCACAGGCTCGCATGTAATTTCCTGACTGGGTGACAGAGATCGGCCCAATGACTTTCTGCTGCATGTTATCTTGCGCTGCACAAGTGTGCTTTTCCCTCTTTGTGAGAGGGTTAACTCCCTGAGCCTGGAACCCAGCCGAGATGGAGTGAGTTACGCTGTGCCTCACCCGAGGGAGTGACGCCTGGGCAGGGCCGCTGGCAGGGGCTGTTGGTCATCGCAGCCCGTGAGCCAGAGCTGGTGCACGGTGCTGTGCTGAGGACCCCGACAGACCCACCTGAGCACCCCTGCAACTGAGCACCTTTTTGCCCAAACATCCCTGCATCCAAGCACCCCTGTGCTGGAGCATCCCTGTGTCTGAGCACATCCCCGTGTCTGCAGCTGAGCAGCCCTGTGCCCGAGCCTGTCCTGTCCTTGGCCAGAATCCCTGGGGCAGTGCCTGGGGTTCGTTGCTGCCTTCTTTTACTCCTGTCCTCCCCCGACTCTGCCGCTGATCCCAGTTTGCTCTCTGTCCTGCTGCCAGAGCTCTGTAACACTTCCTGCAGTTTATCATTACTTTCTTCTGTTCTTATTCCCTATATCAGGAAACCATAAATATGTATTTTAGAGCCATCAGTTTTTTTGAGCGTGTGGAGTGCTGCCTCCTGAAAAATCCCGGCAGCAGATTTTGAGCCAAAGGGAAGATTGCAAAAATAGTTTCTCCCTTATGGCACATTGAAAGTTTCCCTTTTAGGCGAAATTGCCCAACCCTGACAGATGTATCTGAAGTTTTAAAAAATATGAGTCCCAGTATTTCACTTAAACTGTCATTCTTCGTAAAGGAAAATATTCCTTTTGGTATGCCCATTGATTTCCTTTGGATCCAAATCTGGACTGAGGTGCATCGGGTTCCTGCTGCAGCTCTGTGGTCAGTGAGCTCTGTGTGCGTGTGTTGAGCAGCTGTTCCAGGCTGGCTCTATGGTCAGACTCTGCTCTGAGTTCCTGTGGCAGCTGGAGGGACTGCCTAGAGCCCTGTCCCCTTGCCAGTCCCGGACACCGGCCGCCTGTGCTGGGGTCTGGAGCCCCTTCAGCACGGACACCGCAGAACGTGCGGGGGGAGGGAGGGCGGGTTCTGCTCTGTACTCGCTCTGTGTTGGGGACTGCATGACCCCCACTTCTTTCGCAACCTTCAGCTGAGGGGAGGCAGCTACCGCCTCCCCTGTGTCTCCAGAGTCCCACTGGGCAGGGTGCTGGGGTGGGACGTGTGCTACTCCTCCTGCCTTGGCTGCATTGCCAGCACATGGGAGCGAGGCTGGGGCCAGGGGCTGGCCTGGCACTGCCCCTGGCCCTGCGCTGCCCCTCATCTTGGTGCTGTCGGTGCTGGACACAAGCTGTGTGTGGTGATGGAAGTACTTGGAATTTACTCTGGGTTGGGTGAGAGCCTCTGCCAGGGGCTCACCTGCTGGGGCAGTGTCACCTCACAGCATCCCTTGGGGAGCTCCCTCCTGGGGGCACATGGTGCTCTGGCTGTGGCACTTGGGGCTGGAGCAGCAGCAGCAGCAGCTTTGGGGTGCCCGGTCCCAGGGCAGTGGGTCCTGCTGGGGCTCCCTCTCTGGGGTGGTCTCAGCTTTGGCCTTGGTCTTCTTTAGGGTTTCACAGTATGCCAGGGGCTGTGCCAGGGGCCGTGCAGTCAGTGCCTGTCCTGCCAAGCGGGAGTGCCTGGGTTTCCAGACGAGATAACACAGTGGATTAATTAGATAGTGAAGTGCTAATAGCGATTGAAAAGAGATGTGCTTGCTGTGTGCCCCAAGTTTGGATTTATTACTACTACTTTCTGTATGGCCTATTAATTTTTGATGACTTTAGATAAATTGCATTCAGCCTGAAATAAATTAAAATAAGTGCATATAAATCATGTTCTATTCTTGGCTTCTGCAAAACAAATTTCCATTTCATCTCTTGTTGTCCTTCCTTTATTACATGTATCCTGCCGGCGCGTGTCACCAGTTATTGTGATGGAAATGTTTTATCTCCTTGAGATTCCCTGGGCTTGCCTTTGAAGTGTCAGGGCTGCTGTAGACATGGCACATCTTAGATCATCTCAATAGCTAATTTGGCCACATCTGTTTGATTTACCAGTTAACAAGCCAGACCTAAATACTAAATAGGTGTTCTTCCATGAGAGCGATCTACGGTTTGTACCCAGTACTCCTTGACATTAAATTAAACTTTAGAACTTAAAATCCAGCTTGTTTTATGACTCACGTCCTCAAGTGATGTTCAGGCAAGTGTAGAGACAACCCTAATAAATGCCCGGTTTTAGATTGTTTAATTTACTATATGTTTATGTAAGAGAACAGTGACTAAGAAAAGAATTGGCTTCAGTTAATGCTGCGACAATTGCAAGATATTATTATGCAGATAATAAATGTCCATCTGGAGTAAATCATTGTTAGTTTACTTTTAATTTAATTTGGTGGGCTGTGCAGAAGCGAGGCCATGGAAGAAATAAGTTATTTTTACAGTGCTTGATAAAACCTATCAACTGTTCAGGCTGGGAGATCTGCTTATGGTTAATCCCCTGTTTGGCTCTGGTGTGTTGTGCTGACAATCTCACTCTTCACAGTGCTGTTCCCTCTGCTTCTGATTTCCCCCAGTTAAACTGTGTGTGTTTGGTGGGCACGTTGGGTTTGGCCACAGTGCCCTGGCCAGTACTTGGGTCGCCCTTCACCTCCATCCCTCTTCCACTGCCTGTTGGGGAATGAGAGTGCTGGTGCATCAAAAATGGTGGCATTTGTTGGCAAAGAAAACCTTAAGAATAATTTTGTTAATAGACTCATAGAATCCCAGAATGGTTTGGTTGGGAAGGGACCCTTAAAGTTCATCTTGTTCCATACCCCTGACATGGGCAAGGACACCTTCCACTAGACCAGCTTGCTCCAAGCCCCGCCCAATCTTGCCTTGAACATTTTCAGGGATGAGGCATCAATTACCGCATTTTTCCATTATTACATATTTATCACAGCAGTAAGTTAGAAATGGCCAGTGCTAGGTACCCTTATACTGCTTTAGGGTGGTGTCAGGGATGGAGAGTTCCAGGGAGTTTGGGGTGTGTGGGAGGTCGTATATGCACCTGTGTGTCCTGGGGCCTGCCTGGTTACCGTTTCTGGAGTCGCCCTCCTGTGCCCTCCTTGCTCCCCTCAGCACCTTTGGACGTGACACACAGCTCTGTGGTGTGGTCAGCACCTGGAGGGAAGGGACGGCATCCCAAGGGACTTGAAGAGTCTGGAGAGGTGGGAGTGGGTGAAGCTCAGCACCTTGCAGCCTCACGGTGGTGAGGGCTCGAGCCCTGGTCACTGCTATGTGAGGACGTAAGGGCACAACCAGGATGCGGCCAGGGAATGGTTTGGCTGTGCTGGACCCTGGAGCAGCTGCTGCCCTTCCCACCCCCACTGATGGTGCCTGACATGGGCAGCCCTGGCAGCTGGCACTGGCCGGGCACCAGTGGGCATTTGACAATAAGATGAAAATCCCCGATTTCCTCATTACATGGCTCACCAGCATGTGGAGTGCTGCTGTCGGAGCGCTCGGGCAGGAGGAGCTGCAGGGCGAGTGTGCAGGTGAGAGCGAGCCTGTGCCAGGACAGCAGTGGGTGAGTGGCTGGCGTGACCAGCACAGGTGGCACTGCTGGTGTCCTGCAGCACTCAGCCAGCAGCTGGGGTATGCACCCTGAGCTGGGGTGCGCTGTCTGCCCGTGCGAGGACATGGCTGGTGCCCTGCCACCCCCGTGCCCTGGGTGCCTCTGCCCAGGCAGGCTGCGTGCCAGGGACTGCGCCGGGCTGGGGGTGGCCCTGAGGAGCCTCTTCCCCCACACCAGTGCTCGCCACATGTCCCTCTGAGCGGACGTATGGCTGGAGGGTGTGGGGCAGGTCGTGCAGGGCCACCATGCCTACCTCACCTTCCCGTGCCACCTGGGAATGTATGGCTGTTGAACAGAGGGATAGAGGAGTGGCAGAGAAAATCCCTTCACATTTGTGTTGTGTTTTGATGTTGCAAAAACAGTTTCTAAAATGCCACAATACCACAATTCAATAAAAATGTTTTGGTAAGTTAAAAGCTGCCTTGTTCAAACAGTTATTCACTTAGGCCTGCTCGTGTTTGGAAGCTGCATGGCTGATGCTGATGTTGGTGTCAGTGTTTGGCATATCTGTGTAATATTTGGTACAGGAACTCCTCAGGAGCCTGGAGAGCTTTGTATAGAATCACAGAATGGTTTGGGTTGGAGGGACCTTAAAGGTCTTGGTGTTCTGACCTTAAAACACAGTGTGTGTGTACCACCATACCTGAGATGATTTTCGGTGACATCTCCCTGTGCAGAGCTCTGGCCTGACTCCTGCACTGCATGGGGACTGTGGGGCACAGGGGTGATGGGTTCAGGGGGATGAGGTTGGAAGCTGTCTCGGATGGCACCGGCAGCCCTGGGCTGGGGTTTGGGAGGGAGCTGCAGCTGGGCTGGGAGCACTTGAGTTCAGGCAGCGGGGACTGGGCCGCTTTCCCTGCATTGCATATCACTGTAGGGATGATTCCTGGAGGCTGGAGGAAAGGAAAAGGATGGAATTCATAATGCACATTTCATAGAGGGGACCAGGGAAGTGGAGCAACCTGTCCATCTGTCTGTGCCTGTGGTATCCACAGAGCCTGGCTGGCCGGCACATGGACCAGCAACCCTGGCTGCTGGTGGTCATCAGGGCATAAGGACAGGCATGTGAATGGTGATGGACAGTGCCAGCGGTGTTACACACCGGTTAGAGGTGCCTTAGGAAGCTGATGCTCACTGCTACTGGACTGAGAGATGCCTTGCTGAGACTTTCTGCCCCAAGGAGCAGGAGGATATAGTGAAAAGAGCCCACAAAGGCTCTTGGCTGTGCCTGCAAGGCCCCAGGTAGTTACACAGCTTAGACAGAGCTTGCTGGGTTTGACAGTGGGCGAGATGGGAGTGCAGAGCGGTCCCTCAGAAACGGGAGATGATCTCTCCACGTGTGTTTTTATGACAGGGTATTTCTCAGGCGGGGCTCTGTTTTGTGCTTGGTTCGGTGCCCCTCTCCCCCATCCACGGCGGAGCAGCGGGAGGTGCCCCCAGCCCGGCGTGCCGGGGGCCGTGGGATCATCCGGTGCGGGTTCCTCACGGCACAGCTATTAATACCTTACAGAGCCGCAGTCGTGCTCTGCGCTGCCGCGTTGACTCATCCCATGGATCACTCTGGGCTCTTGTCTGTGATACCAAAGCCTTGATGAGCTGCCCCCCTCGTGCTCCGACGCGCTCAGCCTTTAATCCCGGGCACGGCAGGTGCGTTCGGTTCAGCGGCTGCCGTGTGCGGAGCTCTCACGTGTGGCTGTGGGCCTGGGGCCGTGCCAGCTGCAGGGGTGCAGGAAGAGTGCTGGAAGTGTGCAGGAGGCACCCTGGGAGTGTGCTGGAAGCGTGCTGCCACTTGCCTGCCACTGTCACTGCATGGCAGGCAGCAGTGCTGGCAGTGCTGGTCCCCGTGTGCTCAGAGGGGCTCCCTGGGACACGTGTGTGAGGGAGACAGCGTGGGGCGTGGCAGGGAGCAGAATGAGAAGGGAAAGAAATGAAATCCCTGGAAATTCCATGTCTCTGTTGTACTGGCTGTGCTGACCCCAGGGTCACTGTCCCGGGGGAGCCTGGCACGAGCCAGCAGCAAGCTGTGCTGGAGGCGAGGGCCTGGGGCATTCCCCTCAGTGCAGTGATCCTGACCCTGCCCATGCCTCTTGGGAAGGCTCCAGCATTCTTGTGAAAATGCAGGACACAAGATGCTATGTCAGCAGAAGTGAGGGGAGAATGCCTAGAATGTTCCCATGTCCCTCCTTCTGGAAACACTCCAGCTGTGATATGTGCACTGCTGCAGGAACCCCATGGGTTTTTTACCTTTCCGAGCACTTGGCATTGTTGAGTGTTGTCTGCTCCAGACAATGTGAAACAGTTCTAAAATAAAGTGCTCTGAAAAAAAGGATATTCTGTTTTTTCCCTCAATTTCTGAACTTTATGGGCACATTTTTAAGCTGTGTGTTGCAAGGGAAAGTGCTGAAGCTCTTTGTTGTGTAGAAGACAGGGGAAACACAGCAAAAATCCAGAAATGGAGCTTTTGAGGAAGGAACATATGTTATGTCAGCAGAGGCATCATCCCTGTATGAGCTGGCAGCACTGCCCCTGGCCTTCACTTTGAGCCTGGGTCTCCCCTTGCTCCTACTTGTAAGATTCCCAGAGGTCTGAGGGGTTCATGGCTGTTTGAAGCCCTTTAACAAGGACCAGGATACAGGATTTGCCGGTCTCATGGCTCCCCATGGGGATTCACCCGTCCAGTCCTACAGCAAGTGTCAGACATGGTGGCCTCATGGTCCTGGCTGGTGATCCATGGCCAGCTCAGCACTGGGTGGCTAGCACAGCCCTCAAAGCAAATCTCTGGATGAGTTTCTTTGATTTGGATATTTTTTTCTCAGGTACTTTGTTTCCAATTCAGCAAAACCCTCTGACCTGTTTACAAACCACTGACCTTTGTGAAACTGAAGCTCCTTGTTCTCCACTTCACTGGTCCCAGCAGCTGGAATGCCACAGATCCCAGCATCTTCTTTTGCATACCACATTCTGGCATGGCTACTGGGTGCCCGTGGTGGCTGGTGCCATGATTTCCCTTTCTCCATCCTCAGCAGATGAACATCATCAGCTTCCAGACTATTTTTCCCCAACCACGAAACTGCATTTGCAAAGACCTTGAGAATCCTGACTTCTGGAAGGGTGGGAAGGGCAGTCAGTAGCTCTGTTATGACCTCAGCGATGACAGATGAAGTCTGAGCCAGGCCCTGAGTTGGCAGCTGGCTCCAGCAGCTCCCAGTGTGCACACTGGGCATCCCTGGCATGCTGACCATGTGTAACCCTGACCATCCAAACAGGAATTGGATGTAGTGGAAGTTGTTTGCTAATTAATGGCTGTTACTGATCCTGCTGCTCCCATGTGTTGTGTGATCCACAATATGTAAATGACCCTTTGGAGCACTGGGCACACTGGCAGATGCTGCACTTCATATCCCAAAGAGGAGGGGCAAAACCCCCAGCATGCAGTATGCTGGGCACAAGGAGCCATCACAGTATGTAGCATTTCAGTGCTGGGTTCCTTGGATCCATTCCAGACAGGAATTTCAAATTCATTAGCACTTCACCTGACCTCTGTCTGTTGCTAGAACAGGTGGGCAGTTATTCCACGGCCTGCTGCTGACCGGCTGCCAGGATGTGGCTGCCGCTCGCCCTGGCAGTGCTGGCGTGGGGCTCAGAACAGCTGTGCTCCACAGGGGCTGGGGCTACTCTGGCCGTTCCCCGGCACCTGTCAGACCCTGCAGAGGTTTGTGGTGGGAGTCTGCCCTTAGGAAGTGCTGGCCAGAGGGTCTGTGTGTGCCCCAGGATGCACCAGGGGCTGCTGGGGCTGTCACCCCCTTACAGGAGCAGGTGGCTCCTCTGGAACCAGTGGAAATCCTCTAGTGGGTCTTGCAGAGCCATGTGTGGTGCTGGAGCTGGAGTGTGCCCCAACTGTCCCTACATCCTGCCTGTGTGTGGGCTTGGTCCCAGGTGAGCTCAGGGCTCCTCCTCTGAGCGGGGATGGCTGTTCTGCAGCTGCCAGGGCCGGCGGGTGCCTGGCATCCATGCTGGAGGGGAGCTGGTGCTGGGGTGGAATGGGGGTCCGTGTTCCATAGCTGGGCTGGAGGTGGTGTGAAGGCCAGAAGACCTGTGGGAAACACCTGGCAGGGCAAGGACCATGGGAGAGTCACCCATCGTGTGGGCACGTCCCACTTGAGAGTGGCCGGGGAAGGTGGGCAGGGGGTGACAGTGCTGAGGGGTCCCTGCCTTCGTGAGCCCCGGCCCTGCCCAACCACTGTCAGACCTGCTCCATACCTGAGAAATGGGAGGAGGAAATGAGTTCCTCTGCTCTGAGACAGGAGCAGCAGTCTGGGGACGTGCCCCTGGTCAGTCCCCTCCAGCCGATGGGGGAACAGTGGAGGGGCTCCCAGCCCCCGGCAGTGTGTGCTGGGGCTCACAGGTTCTCCGCTCTTCGGAGACACAGTTCCCACTCTGTGGCCATGAGCCGTGCAGCCCACAGCAATTCGAACTTAGGTTTTATAGACAGATGAATAACTCAAAATGATCAAATGTAGCAACAGAATGGATGTAAAGAGTAGTATATATGAGAGGCTTTTTTTGTGAATCACAAATGTCGCATGAAGAGCTCAACTACCCTTGTCCTATTGCAGGCACCAAGCAGTAAATGAGCAGTACTCACCTTCCTAGGAAGCTGGCATTTGTTTTATGTATGAATGCACTTTCCTTTCTGCTTTTTTATCTTTTAAGCAAGTAATGAGAATCACATATTGCTTTCATTAGTCAAGAAGGTGTTTTCTGCAACGAGCTCTAAGCCATGTCAGCGCCGCTGTCTCTGCAAATTATCTGTGTGGGGGATGTGGTATGCTGGGAGAGGAGGGGACACATGTCCAGGCTGACTTTCAGCAGATGTGTTTTTTGATGGCTGTCCTCCTAAGCCACCAGATCCTGAAGTTCGTAGTGTCATCTGGAATGTCTCAGTGGTGAGGCACAGCCACAAGGCTGCTGCACCGAGCACTCTGGGAGGAAATGCTCTGTGTTTTTTCAGCAAGGAGGTGAAATGTTTGTGCTACCCCTGCAGCAAGGGATGATGCCCAGGCTGGGGAGGATGGGCTATCCCCATCCCTGCACAGCCTGGGGCACCAGCTTCCTCGTGTAGATCCAGGTGTGGCTTTGCTGTTTCCATCAGTTGAGGCATCCAGGTGCCAAATCCGCATTTGTCTTCGTTGCTCTCAGGGCTGGTGGGTGCTCAGCACTCTGATCCACCAGCACCTCTCCATAAGCACCCCATGCTCCCGAGGGCTCAGTCCCTCCTCCTAATTCAGTGTCATTGGCAGATATACGTGGGGTGCACTCACCTCCCTGCCCAGCTCACTGACACGGGAGAGGACTGTCCCTAAATCCAAGTCACGGGGGACAGTGCTGGCGACTGGCCACTGGCTGGTCTTGCCCCATTTACTGCAGCCCTTTAAGCGTGATGTTCACTGATCGTGTTGCATCCAGCTCCGGCCATGTGCTGGGCATTTGACCAGAGGATATTGACAGAGACAATATCCATACTCTCCTAACATCCAAAAAACCCACCTCTGCAGGTAGGTAACTTTGTGGTAACCTTGTCATCCCAGCTGTGGTTTAAGTCGTTTCATCTTGTAATGGTATTTCCAAACTTGTGAACTTGCTGATTTGGGTTTAAGCTGGTGTTAGTCTTGGGTAGCTCTACCAATGGACTTGGCTGAATCCAGGCACGTGGCTTTAATCATAGCCACGAATCTAAATTAGCAGCATTAAGTTAGCAAATTTAAATGAGTGTGGTGTCCCCAGCCAAGGCTGTCCAGGGACCCCAGTGGCTGTGCTGCAGATGCCCTGAGCTGCTGAGCCCATTCCAATCTGGTCCTTACCAGATGTAGATTAAAGGAGCAAAGTCCCACCTGGAAAGGAGAGGTGACAGTCCCTGGCCATGACTGCAGCTGCTGAGTTGGGAGGTGGCCAGCAGGTGACACCAGTGGGGTTTGGGGGCTGCAGCAGGCAGTTTCCTCCACTGCTTGGCACTGCCATTCTCCTCCAGGTCCTTGTCACCTGCAGGGCCACCCTGATCTGCAGTGCTGTCATGAAAGTGAGTCCACAGAACATACCTGAACACTGCTGTGTCCCTTTGTTTTCTGCCACAAGTCATGGCAGCAAGAATGGTGATGGTTATACTGGTTATGGGAGCAGCTCCCAGCACTGCCCACAGTAGCAGACTGCACTTTGGACCGCAGTAGCACAGTCTTTTATTTTTCCCGTGGCAACTCAAAAGTTGGAGTAGTCCTGAATACTTGCAGTCCCCAGAAGTATCAGGAAAAAGCACGTTGACAGTGCTGAAAAGCAGGGTTTAGGGCTGGTACTTTCGCTAATCCTTTTGTTGCCTCTGCTTGCACGGCACCATGGATTTCGTTTGGGTTATGGACGGACTGGACAACAGGAGCAGTAATTGTTGTTCTAACTAAATGTCTTTAAATATTGATAAGGATTCAAGACTTCTGGTTCTGGCTAGCTGTGAAAGTGTATTTTAGCTGAGCTTTGTTAATGCATCTCTGGGATGGTAATGGGTCTGAGTAATCCCATCTGAGCATGTGTAATTGTGGTGGCCCCAGAGGGAGCCGAGTGCTCCGATGGCAGCGTGGAGCCCCTCCGAGCACCGTTGCTCACAATGGCACAAGTTCCCTCCGAGGCACGTGGGTGCTGCTCCACGGGACCGTGCTCCCACCTGTTCCACGGAGGAGCATCCCCCAGCCCTCGCGCCTGCCCGCGCCGTGGGGCCTTTGGCATAGTCACTGCCGGGTGATCTCACTGAGCAGGCGTGGGCACTGCTGCTGTCGGCCCTGTTCCCACCTGCCACGAGGAGCCGGGCCTGGCAGCGTGAGTGATAAAGCTGATTGAACCGCTGGGCTTTCCAGGGGGAGTGCAGCGCTTCGGCAGCCGGCAAGCTGCAATCAGCTAAAATTAGCCCAAGATCCATTTTTGTTTAGATCTCTGTTGTGGGGGCTTTTCTTGGGTTTTGTTTTTTTTTTGTTTTGTTTTATTTGCATTTTTGGGGTTTGAATGACATAAAATTAGCTCCTTCTGAGTTTATTCTGAAAATAGCATTAAGAGCTTAAATGTTCAGTGGAGATGGCTGTAAACCCATTGAGCTGCTGCGATTCCAAGGCCGCTGAGAGTTTCGGCTTAGCAAGTGAAGCACACATGAACCACTCCTCATTTTCTATACCTGGACATTTGTCATTGTGGCCAACCAGCCTGGGAGGTCAGGGGCTCTGCCAGGGTGTGGAGGTGCCCTGGGCAACAGGATGGGCTCTAGCAGGAGGGGCCTGAGGGGCGGCAAGTGTAGTGGCACCAGTGGCTTCCCAGTCACTTTGTCACTTTTATGTGAGTGTCGGGGCATGTATAATTGCATTTGTAAACATCCCTGCCTCTCAGCTGTCCTTCTGGCAGGCAGTATAGGCACTCTTGTGTCGGGATGGGGGAATGAAGAAGAACCAGGTAACACAGTGAGGGTGACTCGCCACTAACTGAGCTTCAGTTCCATGGTTTAACCACAGACTATCTGTCCTGGCTTTTTTATTATGTCCTGTGCTTACCTCACAGAGACTAACTGCCGTTTGCTCTCCCTTGCAGGCTCTTGAATCTGTTCTACAATGGAAAAACTGCTTTTGTTTCTGCTGTTCATTGGCGTAGCGGTGCGAGCTCAGATCTGCCCCAAGCGCTGCGTCTGTCAGATCTTGTCTCCGAACCTCGCCACCCTCTGTGCCAAGAAAGGGCTCTTGTTTGTTCCTCCCAACATTGACAGGAGGACCGTGGAGCTGCGGCTGGCAGACAACTTTGTTACAAACATTAAAAGGAAAGACTTTGCCAACATGACCAGCCTGGTGGACCTGACGCTGTCCCGGAATACAATCAGTTTTATCACACCTCACGCGTTTGCCGATCTGCGCAATTTGCGGGCTCTGCATTTGAACAGCAACCGATTGACTAAGATCACTAATGACATGTTCAGTGGGCTCTCCAATCTCCACCACTTGATACTGAACAATAATCAGCTGACTTTAATTTCTTCCACAGCTTTCGATGATGTTTTAGCTCTCGAGGAATTGGATTTGTCTTACAACAATCTGGAAACCATCCCTTGGGATGCCGTGGAGAAAATGGTCAGTTTGCACACTCTCAGTCTAGACCACAACATGATTGACCATATTCCTAAGGGGACCTTCTCCCACCTCCACAAGATGACCAGGCTGGATGTCACATCCAACAAACTGCAGAAGCTACCGCCTGATCCGCTCTTCCAGCGCGCTCAGGTGCTGGCAACCTCAGGAATTATCAGCCCCTCAACATTTGCGCTGAGCTTTGGTGGGAACCCCTTGCATTGCAACTGTGAGCTTTTGTGGCTGAGGCGCCTTTCCAGGGAGGACGACCTGGAGACGTGTGCCTCTCCTACACTCCTGTCTGGCCGGTACTTCTGGTCAATCCCGGAGGAGGAGTTCCTGTGTGAGCCCCCGCTCATCACCCGGCACACCCATGAGCTGCGGGTGCTGGAGGGGCAGCGGGCAGCCCTGCGCTGCAAGGCCCGGGGTGACCCCGAGCCAGCAATCCATTGGATTTCACCTGAGGGCAAACTGATCTCCAATGCGACCAGGTCCACGGTGTACGACAACGGGACGCTCGACATCCTTATCACGACAGTGAAGGACACAGGCTCCTTCACCTGCATTGCTTCCAACCCAGCAGGGGAGGCCACGCAGACAGTGGACCTGCACATCATCAAACTCCCCCACTTGCTGAACAGCACAAACCACATCCACGAGCCTGACCCGGGCTCCTCGGATATCTCCACATCCACCAAGTCGGGCTCCAATGCGAGCAGTAGCAATGGCGATACTAAAGTCAGCCAGGATAAGAAGGTGGTTGTTGCGGAAGCGACGTCCTCCACGGCTCTGCTGAAATTCAATTTTCAGAGGAATATACCCGGGATACGTATGTTTCAAATCCAGTACAATGGTACTTACGATGACTCCCTTGTTTACAGGTAAGGCAGCCCCAGCCTGCCCATGTGAGACCATGCTGGGTGCTCCGTGCTGGCACGTGGCCCCTGGCCTGGGCAGCCCCTCTGCTGCAGTTCCTGTGCCGTGCCGGCCGAGCGGAGCCTGGCCCCGGCAGCTCATGGTGGGAGCCTCAGGAAGGACTCGTGCCGTTTTCTACTCGCAAATGGGAAAATTACTTTGAACAATGTTATTTTTAGATAATCCAAATGGACCTCTAATCCTCTGAACTGATCTGAGAAAGGTTGTGAAGGTAGATAGATTAAATGGATCCTAATGTGCTCGGCTTTATGGAAGCACAGGGAGGACAGTGTCTGTGACCATGTTCCTCTGCGCTTTCTGGCAGTGCCCATGCTGGGGAGGTGCAGGGGGCCTCTGTGCTGCCAGGTGTAGCTGTTTCACCCTTCAGCACTGGCTTTGCTTAGTCATTTCTCCTGTGAATTTCTTTATCCATTAATAGGACAAGGGGTGCTGGTTTAAACTGAAAGAGGGTAGATATAGATCAGATATTGGGAAAAAATTCTTCCCTATGAGGACAGTGAGACCCTGGCACAGGTTCCTCAGAGAAGTTCTGGGTGCCCCATCCATGGAAGTGTCCAAGGCCAGGCTGGATAGGGCTTGGAGCAACCTTGTCTAGTGGAAGGTGTTCCTGCCCATGGCAGGAGGGTGGACTAGATGGTCTTTAAATGTTGCTTCCAACCCAAGCTGTTCTGTGATCCTGTGATTCCATGTTTTTGATGTGGTTGTTCTAATGGGGGCTCTGCCGTGCCGAGCCATGCCAGGGGACTTGGCAGTGACTGCTGCTACATCAAAGGCTAGGTGGGAGCTGCTGGGGGGATGCAGATCAGCCCCAGGGGGCTCCGGCAGAAGCAGGACAGCCAAGCTGTGGTGGTGCCCAGCACGGCCTGGGCTGCCCCACAGGCTGGGAAGGTGCCGGTGTGTCCGCCGGGTTCATTCACACTGGTTTCCTTCTCCCCCAGAATGATACCTCCCACAAGCAAAACCTTTCTGGTCAACAACCTGGCTGCGGGGACGATGTACGACCTGTGCGTCCTGGCCATCTACGATGACGGGATCACCTCGCTGACGGCCACCAGAGTCGTGGGCTGTACACAGTTCACCACCGAGCAGGATTACGTGCGCTGCCACTTCATGCAGTCCCAGTTCCTGGGTGGGACCATGATTATCATCATTGGTGGGATCATCGTGGCGTCCGTGCTCGTGTTCATCATCATCCTCATGATCCGCTACAAGGTGTGTAACAACAATGGGCAGCAAAAGGCCACCAAGGTCAGCAACGTGTACTCGCAGACGAACGGGGCTCAGATCCAGGGCTGCAGTGGGGTGCTGTCGCAGTCCATGTCCAAGCAGGCTCTCGGGCACGAGGAGGGCATCCAGTGCTGCAAGGCTGCCAGCGACGGTGTGATGCAGTCACCGGACACCGGCTCCAGCCAGGACTCAGCCACCACTACCTCCGCTTTGCCTCCCGCCTGGACTTCCAGCACTTCCCTCTCGCAGAAGCAGAAGCGAAAGTCGGGGCCAAAGCCCGGCAGCGAGCCGCAGGGTGAGGCTGGCGGCAGCACCGAGCCCCAAAACTCGAACAGAAATAACTCCACGACCCTGCAGTTAGCAAGCCGCCCCCCTGACGCGGCCCCTGCGGCCCACACGTACAAAAGAGCACAATCAAAGCCAAGTAAGTTCCTCACTCTGCCGGCCGACGCGTCCCGAGCCAAGCGCCGGCGGTCGCTGGGCGGCGAGCTGCTGGAGCCCCGCGGCGCCGGCGCCGGCGGACTGCGCTCCAAACGGAGCATGTCCATGAACGGGATGCTAGTCCAGGCAGACAGCGCCGGTGCGGATAGTGGAAAAGCAACTTTCTCCAGTTCTGAGTGGATATTGGAAAGCACTGTGTGACCTGCTTTTTTTTCTTTTTTCTTTTTTTTTTTTTTTAATTTTTATTTTAACTAAAAACAAAACACCAAACGTGTGAAACTCCCTTTCCCAGGGAATTGGATTTGGAAGTCCACTGCTGTCTCGCTGATTAATGGCTTGTTCATGCGGGGTTCTGTATAAGCCACCCAGTGCACACAGGGGTTTATTTAGTTTTCGTTTGGTTTTGTTTAATATCAAAACCGAAGGCAACATTCAGAGATTAAAAAAAAAAAAAAAAAAACAAAAA
>VXAD01006701.1:58330-132283 GCA_013399195.1 Dicrurus megarhynchus | reverse complement strand
AAAAAAAAAAGGAAAAAAAGATTAAGGGGTGAAAAAAAGCACGAAACAGCACCAGTGCCTTCCCTGCTCTAGGACTGGCTTCCTGGTTCTGCAGTAGCAGAAAACAAAAGAGAGAGTTTTCACAGAAAAAGCCTTTTATAAAGGAAATGCAATTTCCTCCAAGCTAACAAATAACCACTTCTGGATCAATCAGTAAAATGATATTTTTTAAACCGGTCAGACTGTATATTTCTTTTCCGTGACAATGGTGTTGCCTTTGTTTTTAGGCAGATGCTGTACAGGAGCAACAACGCTGTGTTGTTATGTTGTGTAAAATAAAATATTCACTCGGTACGCCAGCCAGCCTCGCGGTGACTGCCCTGCCGGAGCTGGGCCTTGGTGCTCCACAGCTCGCACCGTGGGGCTGGGAGGAGAACAAGCAGGTACCAGGGTGAGGGGTCCATTGCCTTGTGCCGGGTCTGGATGGCCGGGGCCGGGCCCTGGTGAAGCAGTGGGATCCCACACCGGTTCTCCCTGGAAAGGTGCCTGACCCGCAGTCCCAGAGCGCCCACGTCCCGTGGCGCAGGCACTGCCCCGTCCTGCAGCCTTCGGGGAGGGAGCGGGCCTGGGCGCCTCGGGGTGCAGGGCAGAGCTGAGCGAGGGCGGTGAGCGGGGCCGGCAGGCGGCCAGGGCTGCGGCCAGGGCTGCGGGCAGGGCTGCGGCCAGCAGGGCTGCGGCCATTCAGCGCCTCGCTGCTGGCTGCTCAGTGATGATGGTCATCTGCTGCTGTCCTAGACTTTTGGGGCATATTTCCTCTAAACTTTATGGTTTGATCCAGTTCTTTTCAGTCCCCGAGTGCAGTGAAGGGCCTGGAAGATGGTGTTCTTGCCTTTAAGCTGCTCTTAATGGCAGTGCCTATGGGATAGAGTGTTTTTGGGCCACTCTGTAGGGACAGAACCCTGCAGCGGTAGGGGACAGCAGGTGCAAATTCCATGTTGTGTGGATGGCAGCTGCTCTGCTCACTGTAAAGGGAAGCCTGCAGTTAATATTAATTAAACTCATATGGTCATCATGTTCAAATTAGAGACAGCTTAACTCTGAACATTTGTGCATTCTGCATTCTCAGATGCCAAATAATAGGTTTAAGATGGGCTTTGTGGCCATAAAAGTGAGAGAATAGTTAAATTTTATACCCTGTGTGCTTGTTCTTGGGGGCACCATAACTAAGGCAGGTGCCTGAGGACAGCCTGGCTCTAACCAGGGCAGCAGCTGGCCCCAGGGCAGTTGTGGGGGAACATCTCACAGTGGGGAATGGCCCCTGGCACTCTGTCTCTGGGACTCTGCAGTGCAGGGCTGATGCTCTTGGCCATTGTGGGTTGCTCTGGGTGATTTTACTGCCTGTCATGGAAGAACAAAGTCAATGAGGTTGGTGTAAAGGACCTAAAAGGAAGAGGCTGCTTCTTTTTTAGAAACCCTTTTTGCTTCCCTCAGGAAATGCAGAGACCAAATAGGAAACAAAGCCTCAAAATGAGAAAACCTGCTTCCTTCTGGAAAAGTTTAAAAAAATATAATAAATCACTCCTCGGATTGCTCTGGCAACCCATGAGCACTGCATGAACAGAAGGGAGCTATTAAATAACGTGCTGTCAAGGACCAGGGGTGGTCTGTCCAGGGTCTGGCAGTCTGATGGCGAGGGCTTTGCCCAGAGTGGGTCAAACGTGAAGGTCTGAGCCCCAGTGAGGGACTGTGCTGGCAGCGGCACCTTTCCCCCCACGCTGGGGTAGAGGGAGAGTGTCACAGGTTTGCTGTGGAGCGGTTGTGTTTAATCATGCATTTTAAAAACATCAAATGAAAATGCTTTTATATGTTGTCTAAAACTGGACCTAAATCTGTGTGATGTTTTGTGAAAGTGCTAAAATACTAATGGTGTCTTGTGGTTTAGGGAAGTTTATTTTTATATTTGTAATTTTTCACTCAAAGGAATAATTTCCTAAGCACTGCAGCTGATGTTCTGTCCATGGTGCCTGTGTCAAGCAGCATACAGGGACCATATGGCCCTGTGTTTGGTTTGATTCTCTGCTGATAGTGCAGGAATGGGGATCTGGGCAGCTGGGGGTTCCTCTTGTGCTAGCTTCTCTTCCTGGCTGAGAGGATCGTCCCTTGGGAATGCCCTGGGCATGGAATCATCTGTTCCCACTGGAATAACTGTGCAGTGGGACATTTTGTTTTATTCAGGCTTGATGCAAAGTGTGGGAAGCCTCATGGAGGAGGAAATTCTCTGTCCTTTCTGTTCTGCAAAACCATAGGTTGCCAACAGTGTGAGACAGAAAACGTGCTGAGATGGTCCTGGATCAGAATAACATCAGGTTATTCCCCCCAAAGTGGAATAACTCCTCACCACAGGAGGTGATGGAACGGGGGGTAGGATGTGCTGTGACCCCAGCATCTCCCCCAGCTGTAGGGGGGTCTGCAGGGAAACGAGCCCAAGGTGCCTCCTTGCCCCTCAGGCATTGCCTGTTGCAGCTCGGCTCTGTGTGCTCCTGCTCAAGATATAGATTATCTGAGACTTTAGCCGTGAGAGGGTCTTTATTCACAGGCGCTGGTGGAGGAGGAGAAACTCCTTCAGGAAGCTCTTTGCTCTTACTGAGCTGGCTGGAACACACAGGCCTCCTCTGGAGATGGCGCTCTGTTGGTGTGGCTGTGCTGGGTGGAGGAGCGGCTGTTTTGTGTCTCTTGTGTCTGTGCTGCCTTCCCGCTGTGTCCAGGCATGTCCTTACCATCAATACATGGTGCTGCCTCGCTCTGCTGCCAACGTGGCTTTATTTCTGCAGCGTCCCCATGCGTTTGCCAGCCCTCCCCTCGCGCCCACGTGGCCCTGCAGCCGTGGAGAGGGAGCCGCAAAGCGCAGCCGCGTGTCCTGTGCGTGGGAGAGGGGACACGGCTCCTGGCACCTGCTGCTCTGGCTGGGAAGGGCCCGGCACTGCTGGGGCGTGCCCCTGCCCAAGAGCTCCTGCCGAGGCACTGGCACGAGGTGGTCTCCTCCCTGCTGGCGGCAGAGCTGCTGGAGGCTTGGTGCCAGCAGCGCAGGGATGCTCCTGCCTCCCGGGGACCATGACAGCCCTGCTGGGCATTGCTGTGGGAGCATCCCAGACCAGTGGAGTGACACTGAACTGGCGGGTGGACAGTCCTGTGCAGCTGTGTGTGCCCTCTGGAAGGTGCAGTAGGGCCCTTCCTGTGCCATGGCGAGACTGTGCCTGAAGCCATGGTGGGCACCCAGCACAGAGAGGGGCATGCTGCTTCCCTGGGAATGGCTTCAAACCAGGAGTAATGGCTACAGCTACTACCAGGATCACCTCTTCCCATCAACCAAGGGGAAACACAGCCTCAGCGATACTGGAGCTGTGTGGTACTGGAGCCTGAGCAGTACCACTCAGAGAGTGGCCACACATGTCAGCACTGTCATTGCTCAGGAACATTCACCTGCCTGTTCCATGGTGCTGCTGCCCGCTCGCAGTGCACCATCATTGCCCAAAGGCCACACTAACAGCAGCCAGCCAGTTGCACGGTGCCTTCTCCTGGCAGTAATTTTAATGCTGCTCAGAGTTCTGGTTTAAAAGCAGCAAACTGGCCAGTCCGTAGGGTCCTGCTTCCAAATAACGTGGTTCTCCCATTTCCCCTTTGCAACTGTGTCCCTGTGTGCCTGGCTGTGTGTTGGAGTGCTGGGCCTGGGGCAGAGCCTGTGCTGCCAGATCATGCTGTGCTGGGGTGGTCACCCACCACGGCCCCTCAGCCCAGCTGGGGCTCTCTGCAGGCCAAGCCCCAAGTCCTCGGCCATTGGTTGTGTGGTGCTGCACCCCTGTGACTGTGAAATTGTCCCTGGGGGCATCAGGCACGGCAGAGGGGTCTGGCTGGTGCCAGCCCCCCTACTCAGCAGCAGCTTGTCCACCCTTCACTGCCGGCTGCAGGCAGGTACACGGCAGCGGGCGCCAGGAAAACCAGCTCTGTGAGTAGGAACACCCGTGCCCAGTGCTGACTGTCTCTGGTGAGTGGCTGAGGTCTGGAGAGTGGCCGAGGTCTGGAGGGTGGCTGAGGTCTGGAGGGTGGCTGAGGTCTGGCTGTCACAGCAGCACAGACCCCGTGGAACAGGACTGTGGAGCAGCAGCGGTGCCCACACAGCACCTACACCCTGCACCAGTAACACAGCCCAGCAAAAGGTGAATCGTACTGGTTTTGCTGGCTGTGGACTTCTAATGCAATAGATTTATTTGCAAGAGCCAGTGTAAAGGCTGCTGCTGGAGAGAAAGGGAAGCTTGGCTTGGAAGGAAGGAAACTTGAAAGGGAAAGAGCAAATGTGGTACATGGCTGGCTGCAGACCCCACATCAGGAACTGTGTTTGTATTAAAATGAACAGAATTAAGCTCCAGGTTTTGTGGTGCTGTGTCACCTCAGGTCATTTCAAGAACTGCACTTTAGAAGCATCTGGGTCAGGAACGGTGAGCCCAGGCTGATGTGCCTGGCTTGGTCTGAGCTGGTTTTCCTGCTGCACTGCCAGGTTGCTGCTCTCGAGGTGCCTGCAGTTCTGTGCGAGCTGTGCCATCTCCTCTGCAGGGGAAATTCCCGCTGGGAGAGGGAGTGAGGAAAACCAGTCAGGGTTGGAGCCCAGCCCCCTTGGTGGGCACACAGGGACCCCCACCTGGCCTAAGCCTGGGCTCCCCGTGGCCAGTCTGTAGTCTGGGGGCTGTAACCCACAGCAACCCGAAGATGAGTTTAAAGTGGTGCCTGCTTGGCATTTGCATATGGCAGCAGCACATCTGCTCTCCCGGAGGTAAGTGGGGTTGTGCTGGGTGGCAGGAGAGGCCGGTGCAGTGGGACCAGGCGAGGAGGTGGAACAGCTGCCCCATGTGCCCTGGGGTTGATGTGGGGGCTCGGGGCAGGACAGTGACACATGGCACATCCTCACTGCAGTGACCTTTCCTCGTGCATGCAAACCTTGGGAAGGCGAGTGCTGTGTCTGTGCCCATCTGCTGCTCTGCTCTGGTGTCCTCAGCTCTGTGTGAACCCCTGGCAGTGTGCGGAGTTGGAGTCCCTGCCATGGGCAAAGGCTTGGCCTATGCAAGGGCAGAAGCAAATCTGGAAAATGGAGAAGTCTCTGGTTCTGGAACAATGAGCTTTGCTGGTTCTGTTGGGGGTTTTGGGGGTTGTCTTGTTAGTTGGATTTTCCCTGGAGCAGCAGCAGCAGCAGCAGCAGCAGCAGCAGCAGTAGTGCTGTGCCTGCACTCCCTGATGGTGACAAGACTTGTGGCAGAGGTGTGGGTGGGGGACATGGGGTGCTGCTAGCCCGGTCTCCCATTAGCCCAGTCTCCTGTTAGCCCAGTGTCCCATTAGCCCCATCTCCCGTTAGCTGCCACGCTCTGCTGCTGTGCCCCAGCCCCTGCGGTGCACGTGGCACCGACACAGTGGGCAGGCTCTGCTGCTGCTTCCTGCCCGGGCTGCCTCTGTGGCAGCTTCTGGGACCCTTGGTGCAGTGCCCAGCTGGCTGTGCAGGAGTTCCTGGGACCGTCAGTGGGTGCTGTGGCCAGACTGGCCCCATGGCAGCTCCTGGGGCTCTTGGTGTGGTCCCACATCAGCGTGGCTTTGGCCATGGGAAGGGCTGATGTGCTCCTCATCCCCTCACCGTCTCTGTTCTGTCTCTTTGCGCAGAAGCCGGGGCCTCTCTGCAGGACACCAGCCCTTCTCCACTCCCTGAAAACATTGCCACCGATGTTCTTACTCGGCAGAAAACAATACGGTTCCAACTCTGCGAGGACTGACGTGTCGCACCGCACTCACCCCACCGAAACCTTTACTTGAAGCTGCAGCCGAGGCCACGTGGCCATCAAGGTCGGCTGCCTCGATAAACTGTCTTCCCCCCTCACAGGCTGCCCATCTCCCATCTGCCACTTTTAAGTCTAAAATACCTGTTTTTTCTGGTGTCCAAGGTTTTTATAACTAAAAATTATGATGAAAAATCTGGTGGCAACAGCTGCAGTCCCAGGTCGTGTTCCATGTTGCCAGTGGTGAGGTCATGAGCTGTAAACATGGTAGCTTCAATCACCTGAACAAATAAATGTTTTACTACAATGGCATGGGCATGTTGGTTGATCCAGGGGGTTGTGCTTGGCAGATTGGTTGATCCAGAGAGGACCTCTGCTGCCTGGGGTCCATGCCCATGGAGGGACCCCATGCTGCCCAGGGTCCACGTGCTCAGCCGAGCTGTGTGAGGTCGGGCCGGGCACCGCAGTGAGCGATGGTGGGCGACTCCTGTGTCTCTGAGCGGGAGCAGTGAGCTGTGCCGTTGGTGCCGCTGGCCCAGGGTGACCGGCTGGGTCAGGCAGCTGTGCTGCCAGAGAGCTGCCTGGCTTTGCCCCTTGGTGCTGGGCAATGACACGGGCTTTGGGCAGAGGGAGCCCCGTCTGCCCTTGGGGGAAAGCCCTGGGGCACCAGGGTGCTGCCCCACAGAGCCCCCCTTCCCTGTGCCAGGAGGGCAGCCTGGGCTGTGGTGGGTGACAGCACTGCAGGCTGCTCCAGCCCCACGTGCCAGGGGTGCCTTGGAGCGGGCAAAGCGCTGGGCACAGTGTGCCAGGAGCTCTGGGGCAGTGTCAGCCCTAACAGCACGGCCTAGGGTGGGGGGACAGCTGGGACTGGCCTGGGACTGTGCTCTCTCATGCTGCCCCAGTCCCTCAGTCCACACAGCCTTGCCTTGCTGTTCTAACAAGACCAAAAGGGTTTTTTGGATTTTTTTCTTTCTCTTTTCTCCCTTGTCAGCATTCCATCTGGCTCACAGATAAAATTAGAGCTTCCTCAGAACCACAGTGAATCAGCCAGCCTTAACATGACTTCAGAACAGATCACAGCTCTGGTAAGTGTGTCTTGTCACCAGGACTGAGATTGCCCAGATGGGGGTCTCCTGGGCCCACTGCTCCTTGTGGAGGCTGGTCCCACTGCTAGCCCCTGTCCTGCTGTGCTGATGATGGACCTCAGTCTGGGCAGCTGGCTAAGTGACTCGCCCGTGGCTTGTCTGTACCAGCAGAGACATCAGTATCTCCCCAGGACACAACAGTCCATGGAGGAGAGGCTGAGCTGAGCCAGGAGCCTCACCCATCAGGTCCCCTCCTATGCTTCCTCTTCTGATGCTGCAGAGACAGGATCCACCCCATGACATTGGCAAGGAGACCCCAAGTTTGGCACCCAAGGCTTGTGCCTGTGTGAAAAATTCAGTACTGGCCCCACAGACCCTGGGGCAGATGGTCCATGATTCATCCAGTGCATGGAATGCCATGCCAGGTGGGGACTTCAAGGGGAAAAGCCACAGGCTTTGATCAGGGGTTGGATCATCGCTCTTTTTCTCACAAAGCCTGAGCAGTGATCCTGGTGCTGCACACAGCCTGGATTTCATGTGGATTATAGTAACAGCATGTATTGCTCTTCCCTTTCCTTGCTGTGCAGTGCTGGGGTTTAAATTCTGGAAGAGACTGAACCCCAGATAAACTACTCTTCAATAAAATGTTCAGTGGACGTTGAGTCCACAGAGCCATCCCCTCTCTCACTGCAGACTGGAGTGACTCCCCCGGTGGAGTTCAGGACAACTGACCTTTCTTGGAGCAAGCAGGTGACACTGAGGTCTGCAAAGCAGCTGGGCAGAGCAAATACATGACCCAGACGTGTGAGGTACAGGAATAGCAGAGGCTGCAGCTTCCTTCAAGCATCCTGCATCAGCTGTGCAGCTGCCAAAACCCTCGTTACACCAACGTGCTCCAAGTTCCAGTTGCACAGACCACATCCATGCTTAGGATTTCATTCCACATTACTATCATGTTATTCCCCTCATTCAATGGCTCCAATTTCAGGCTTCCATGCACAGAGCAGAGTGCTGATTCCTTTCTGTATCCTTTTAATTAATTGTCAAGCTAAGTTCCACCTGTCTGTTTGATGTTAACTGGAAATACAGCTTTCAGGGGGCAAAATTCACTGCAGTTGTGAGTCAGATTTGGGAAAAAAAAAATCTTCAAAGTCTGTGGAGTAGAGTGTGCTTGCTTGTATGGTGTCGTGAATGATCCTCTTCCTGGGCAAGAAGTAGGGGCTGCTCTGCCCAGGACGGCATTTCATCCATAAAGGGTTTAGAGGAACATCAACAAGCAAAAGTGACCTATAATGAGATCCAGAACTTGGGTACTTACTGAAGAATCATGTAAATCATCTCAGTTGCTAAAGCTGAAGGGAATTCTGGCCCAGAAACAGCACTTCCTTATCTCCCAGTGGGTGCTGCACCAGTGTCCCATGCCAGCCCTGGGTGGGCTCCTTGCCAGGCAGGCACTGTGATGCTTCAGGGGCTTCCTCACAAGTGGCCCCATGGGCCTAACCCTGCTCAGTGGTCACTGACTCACCACTGGTGCTCATCACAGGGACTGAGTGGATTATTATGGGAATTGCTTCTCTGAACAGGTTAACAAAGGCCAGGAAATGTGCCTGTAGGCACTGAGGATGGTGGGCAGGGGTCCAGGGAGGCTGATGGGATGCAGAACACCCTGTCCCAGCAGCCTCCTGGGACAGCCTGGCACACTGCTCACAGGGTCTGTGGGGTGACCAGGCGATGGTGGTGTGATGAGTTATCTCTTGTGCTGTTCCAGGGCATATGCCTCAGTCAGAAAAGCCTGGACATTCCAGCCCACCAGCATTCCTCACTGCAGCATGTGCTTGGCTCTTGCAGTCCTGCAAGGCACCAGAGACAGGGAGTTGGGAATTTTCAGATTAAACCTTGTTTTCACAGAAATACACAGATTCACCATGGTCTAGTTCTGGTTTTGTTGTTTCTGTTTTCTTCTTTTTTCAGTAGGGGAAAATTAATTGAAGAAAAACTTTCTGTTCAGAGACAAATGACACTTCAGAGCAGATTGACGAACATCACTCTGGGAAGAAGGAACTCCAGATGGGGCTAGATTTGCAGTGGGCGTGTAAATCTCCTTTTCCTTGTCTGATGCAAACAACACTCAAAATTAGCAGACAGTGCTGACAACTTCCTTGGTCTTTTTCATTTGGGTTTTTTTGTTTGCTTTTAATCTCATGGAAACGTTATCAAAGCATGGTAGCACTTCCAGGCAGCACGTCCCTGTTGTTCAGGATGTCCAGGTCTTGGGGCAGCACAGAGGCAGCTCCTCTGGGGTCTTGCCAGCTGGGCAGGGGATGTGGTCATGTGGGAGCTGTGTTTGCTGCAAGCCAGGATTTCCAGAGGCATTTTCATAGAAATCTGACAGAGATGGCAGCCAAGGGCAAGCTCGTTGCAGGGCACTAAGGTGGAACTCAGGGCTGGGAAAGCCGCTCAGTTGGGCACATCCTGCTCAGTGGGCAACAGCACACTCTGGGAGAAGTGGCACCAACCTTCCTGATGGAAGCTGCAGACACCCTGGAAGTGCCTTCCTTGGAGCAGTCTCACTGTGTGACCGCAGGCTCGGGGTCTGGGGCGGGAGCTCTCCACTGTCAGAGTCCCTGAGGCTGCCAAGGACATACCCAAACAGGGGCAAGTGAGTACCCCCCGGGTGTCCCCTGGCAGAGACATGGGAGGAGTTTTGAGGCCAGAGGGAAAAAATATTTGATGGTGAGCCGCCCTTTAAGGGATCACAGTTTCCCGTAATTTTTTTCCATAAATTCTCTTGTGTACACAGGATCGGAGCTGGGCTGTTCAGCCTTGGCACACGCCATAGGACACCGTTGTCAGTCTCCTAAAAGAGACTTTCCCTGGCTACCAGGCAGGAAAAGATGGGTGAGATAAGGAGGACGTCACCACACTGCTGTCTGCTTAATGACAGCAATCCCTTTTTCCAGTTGTACTGGAAATAGCATCGTCCTCCAGAATTATTTCAGGCTGCAAGAGGCACTGCCACGTCCGTGCTCATGCTGCTGAGGGGCAGTAATTACACTGCTGCTAAACACTCATTCATTTGAAGTGGCCGAATATTCATCTTCATTATTTAGGAGTGTTCATCCCTAAAAAATTTTCTGACCCTTAAAGTCAAAAAACCCTACTGAAATTTGAAATAGATGGAATCTAATCTCTACCTGGGCTGATGTCCTGTCACTGTCTCAGAGGACAAATGTGGGTAATTTGCTGTTGGCCCAGAACTTTCCCTGAACATTAGGGAGATGAAGAGTTTTTTGTGTCTCAGCATTTGTGCCAGGGTTCCTGAAGAGGCAGGGGAGAAGTAGGACTCTGGTCCTGCTGCCTCTTCGGCTGCTGGCGAAGTGGCTCAGGCTGGATGCTGGGAGAAGCCTCCTCCCAGGCAGCGAAGCAGGGAGGACAGTGTGTGGCACCTCTGTCCGTGGAGGTTTGTGAGAGCCAAGGGGGTAAAGCCCTGAGTAACCTGGTCTGAGCCCAGGGCTGGCCCTGCTTTGAGCAGGGACCAGAGCAGAGCCCCCTGGGGGGTCCCACCCAGGCAATTCCATGTTTCTGGGATTCAGCATGGAGCAAGGGAATGGGGGTTCACCCAAACCCCTGCAGAGGAGGGGATGGCACTGCCTTTGGGAGCTGACCCCTGCCAGGGCAAGCTGAAGTGGCACTGGAGTTATCTGCCAGATACCAAGCAGGCCTCTCTTTTCTCTCCAAGTGTTTCATGCTGCCAGTGCCGTGTCCAGGGCGGTGCCTACTGCAGCAGGAGGGATGAGGGTGGTGGGAACCAGCTGCCCCACCACAGAACAGCCCATCAGCCACCGGTGTGAAACTGAGCCAGCTGGGGCCGGGGAGGGAATGGGGAAGCAGGAAGGGAGGAGGGGCTGCACCTGGTTTTTTGGGTGAAGCTGGTCCAGGGTGAGCCCACACCGGTGAGAGACATCTGCCTGCTTTGCTGGGATGAAAGGGCAGGTTATAAGAAGGAAAAGCTGCAATGCTAGAGCCTGACTGGGGTGGCCTCTCCTTTGCGGTAGGTGTTGAGGGCCCTGCAGCAGTTCTGCCTGTGTCAGGGAGGGATGGCAGCTGGTGTTGGAGGGTGGCTCTGCCGTGTGCAGGTGGGCCTACACAGGGAGGTGGGGATGTGTGTGTGTGTGTGTGAACAGCCTCCAAGGGGACATCTTCCCTGCAAGTGTGTTGTTGTTGGAATTTCGGGGGTCCTGGGAACGACCGAGAGATGTCACAGAGATGGTTTATTGTTTAATCAGTCTCATGTTTATTGAAGGATGGGACAGGGTTTGATAATAGCAGCAATGGCAGAAGCAGCTGCAGCAAGCACAGCCACTGAGGTAGCAAGGCAGCAGCGGCAGCAGCCGCCGCAGGTGCAGATGCCAGGGCAGCTACACCAGCAGTGCCTGATACTTTTTTTCTACAAGGCCTTCTGTACTACTTTTAGCCAATAAGCAAATGCCACAAAGCTTGCTAACATATTTGTACCAATCATCATTGTACATGATTTTACCACAATGCGTATTTTCTTAACCAATCATCATATTGCTGTTAAGGCCTATGGTACTGGCTTATATTGCTACATGTTAACTTTCTAAGAAGTTTCACTAAAAGCTTATTGCTAAACTCAAAATTCTTTACTCTTTTACTTATCACTATTATTTCTTATATAAAACATGTTCTTACTTGTTAAAATACCTTTCTACTTTTATAAAGTATACTTATTTCAAAACTACAAAACTGCAAAACTACGTTTTCACTTTAAGCTGCAAAAGCAAAGCTCACTTTTCTAACTCAGGCAGCTTTCGCCAAGGTCTCAGATGGAAACATGTATCCATTTCTATCTGTTCGAGCACAATGCTGTTTATGTACTCTGTCTGCTCCTGCGGATTCTCTGTAACTTCATTTTTTCCACATGTTGTTTGTTGTGCAGTTCACTGAAACCAGAGAAAATCTATAATCAAGTATATTTGCCTAGTGTTTTTGTAGTGTGTTGAAACCCCTTACAGCAGGTGGGTGGAAGGCAAACCCTTAGACAACATTTATTTTGTAGTTACAATAAAAGCCATTATTGAAAGAAAAAAAGTCAGTTGTAACTTTCCCAGAAGGCTTCTTACTGTAAACTATCCAAACCTGGGCTCGGGCTGACCTGAAGGTCGTGGCTCAGCGGGTCACCAAATAATGTCACAAGAGCAGAGGAGGGTGGGCAGCTGGGGAACAGCGTGGCTCTTGGGGCAGTGACAGTCCTGGCTGGACGCTTGGCCAGTGGTGTGCTGAGGGATTTTGAACTCGTTGCACAGTGACTGTATCTGACACTACAATAAGAGATGTCTCTGGTGAAAAATGGTGCTGCAGAAGCATAGTGGGGAACACTGCTATGTGAAAACATGCATTTCTTGTGCTGGATAAACTTCTGTCTGGAGCTCTACGGAGCCGCAGTACTGCTTCTTAAACAGAGTTGAGATCTGATTGTGTATTTTTGCTGATGTAGTAGATAAATGTGGTGCACAAGTGTCCTTTCTGTGCCCATTACTCCCTCACATTAACTGAACAAGTAACTGGTTGAGCTTGGCTGAGAGGCTGTTAGTTGTGCTTTGGAGTGATGCAGCAGGGTACAAATTGCAAAGAGCGTCTTGACAGGCTGCGACAAACTGAGCTTAAAAAAATTCCTGCAATATAGGAGAGCTGGGATTCTGTTTCTCATTTGGACACAGAGGAAGGTTGTTAACTGTGCACTGACACTGCCAGAGGCACACGGCATGCCTGGTTTGTGGTGGTGGAAGTACCTTCCCTGTGTCCAAATTCCCAGCAGCCTTGGGACTTGTTCCCCTCTCCCTAAGGCAAAGGCTGTCCTGAATAGTGCAGGGAGGAGGGTGGTGGGATTCAGAGGGGACCTCCTGGTTCATCATTGATTGCAGCTGATGGCAAAGGCTGTGTCCATAGTATCACAGAAGGGTTTGGGTTGGAAGGGACCTTAAATCCCATCTCATCCCAGCCCTGCCATGGCAGGGACACCTCCCACTGTCCCAGGCTGCTCCAAGCCCCATCCAGCCTGGCCTTGGGCACTGTCAGGGATCCAGGGGCAGCCACAGCTGCTCTGGGCACCCTGTGCCAGGGCATCTCCGCCTTCATTGTAAAAAACGTACTTATCTCTATTTCCTGTTGCTGTAGTTAATGGTAGACCATATGTTTCTTTCCAGCCTTTACTGATCAGAGATATGAATGTAGATGCTCAAATAAGATCTAAACCAGGATGCCGGTGGAGAGAGGAGGCTTTGCTCCTGCGCCCGGGGTGTGCAGGTTTCGGGTTGCTGCGCTGGCAGCGGAGGCGCCGGGCAGGGCCGGTGCGGGAGTGCCGGCGGTCCCTCCCTCGCAGCGCTGGGTCAGCCCCCGGCCCCTGCCCTGCATCTCCCCCGTCAGACGGAGCCCTCGCCCGGCCAAAGGCTGCGGGAGGAGCCCGGGTGTGTTTCTGCGCCGCGGGAGGAGCGAGGGTGCGGCTCGGCGCCCGCACGGGTGTTTCTGTGCCGCAGCACGGCTGGGAAGCGCACCCTGCTCGGGGGGACGGCTTCGGCTGCATTTGTCCCCGCTCCGGCAGGACGCGGCGCCTGCGGGATGCTCGGCTGGCAGCCCCTCTGTGCGGCCCGTGTGAGCTGTCGCAGGCAGGGCTGCAGAGGGACCTTTCTGCGCCCGGCCCCAAAAGCAGGACCCCCACACCAGTCCTGAGCTGCTGTGGGCCCGAGTGGGCACGAAGGCCCTGGCCGTGAGCTGCACTGGCACTGTCTTGGCTCCGGTGTGGAGAAGGATGGGTTGATGATGGCTGGAGCTGTGTGCTGTGCCAGCCAGTGTGTCTGAAGGACAGACCCTTGGTAAGGAGCAAGTGATTTAATATTTGCATTAAATATAAACCACAAATAAGATTTCAGGAGGGAGTGGTATCAAATATGCTGATAGTCTCCAGACGTGTTTTAAAGAAAAAGGGTGTGTATGTGGGGTGTGGTTAAAGAGGAAAGGAACATCTTCCTGGTGTCTGTGATGGATGGGGAAACACACGGTGGGTTTGCAGGGCAGGTGGCCTGAAGGAGAGCCTGGGAACTGCCGAGGTGGGGGCTGGGGCTGCTCACTGCGGGCATCTGTTGTATACTCAGGAAGGTTCTCCCAGGGCAGACACCTCTGCTGGGAATGGCACAGAACTTGTTTAGGTGAGGGGCTCCAAGGACATTTCCCATGATTCTGTCAATCTGTGGTAAAAGAATGTGCTTCCCTCTAAGTAGAAGTCTTCTAATTTTGGAAGGAAATGGAATGAACTGGGGGACTCTCTCTCCTATTCATAGCCCGTTGCACTTGCCTTTGCTCCTTCTAAGCAGCTGTTTTGCCCAGCACACAGAAGAATGAGGAAGTTGGCGGATGAAGCCTCTTGTCCCACTGTACCACCTGCAAAGCTTCCTTGACGGGAATCTAGGGGAAAAGAGTCCTCAATCACGCTAGCAATCCCTTTTGTGGAATCGTGTGGAAGAGGGAAGTTCAGCTGCTCAAGGATTGCAAGTTTCCTCTGTGTAAGACAGATGTGCACAGACAGACACTTATGGAGCAGTAAAACAAGATTCCCTTGCCCAGGCATCCTCAGAGGTCTCCAGCCCAAACCATTCCATGATTTGGTGTACCAGGCACACACTGCCCTCTTTCCTTCGTGTTTCATTTTTCCAGTTGCAATATGTCACCTTGGGCTGGTTTGGAAGATGCTGACAGTGACTACAAGCATAAGGAAATCATCCCCAGAAACCCTTCAAGGGCTGGATGTGGGTCCTGGAGCCCCTTTTATAATGCAAACCTCAGTTACAATCGTGGGAGAGCCTGTGGCACTCTGCTGTTGGACTTGTGGTCACCACACTGCTGGCTCCCAGCTGCTGGACTTCTCCAGACTGATGGCTCCTGGGCTCCAGGGTTTGTCCCTCTAAATGGAGATTTTTTTTTCCAGACTGGCTGAACTGCACTGGGCTGTGCTGGCGCAGTGGCTCCACACTAACCTTGCCATGGAAGCCGCCTCTGCTCGCTGTGCTGTCTGTCCCGCCGCGGCTGCCAGGTTGGGATGTGCCCGCTCCACTGGGGAGCAACTTCCCTGCCTCAGTCTCTCTTCCCATTTGGTTCTGATGTCAGTAACGACTGCAGAGCCAATCCACTGTCCTTAACAGGCTCTTGTGGGAATCTGCTCAAAAGGCATTTGCAATTCTTCAGGCATTTTCCTTCTGCTTCACATGAAGTGCATTTGTAGCATGGAGTGAGGCTCAGTGACTTAGGATAAAATCCCCATTGCCATTCACAGCAGTGGTGGGTGCTGAGCGGGTGCTCCGTCACGATGATTTGCTTTCACTCACCAGACTTCACACTGGAGCTGCTCAGGATTTCCCTTTTAACAAGCTCCCTCCTTCTCTCCCCTTGGCCAGTGCCTTAAGACGGAGCTCAGGCTTGTCCTATCTCCAGCCTGTGGGAAGTGCAGTCCAGCTCTGTCAGGACCTTGTGCTGGCAGGGTACCCCCAGCCCCAGGACCATGCCTTCTTCTGCCCTTCCTCTCCTCAGGTGACTGGGATGGATTCCTTAAACAAAATCAAAAACCTCAAAGTAATTTAAGAAAGGAATGGAACAGAGCTGAGCAGAGGTTTCTATGTTGGTAAATTTTTTTATGTAGAGGAACTAGGGAGGGAGTAAGAAATGGTTTGGGGTTTTTTCGTTGGTTGGTTGGTTGGGTTTTTTTGTTTGTTTTGTTTTTTGTTTTTGTTTTCTGTTGGATTTCATCTTTGCATGGTGAAATAATAAAACCCAGCCCTGCTCTGATCCAGGCAAACCTTTCCAGTTCCCAAGCATGTACTGATGCTTTGAAGGAGGAAAAAAAAGAGGAGGGGAATCTGCAACACATTTAACACGGCTTTACATTAAATCTTCATTATCTTTATCCCACTGGGTGTGTGTGATAGCACTTCATTTGCCAGCTGTGCACAGCTGGGTGCTCTGGAGCACAGCAAAGCCCCGGGAGGGCCTGGCAGTGTCGGAGGGAGGATGGGAGGGGTTTGGGGGGTCCCTCCCGGTGCCCTGCTGAGGCCCAGCCCATCCCACGGGGTGTCAGGGTGAGGACGAGGCCCCGCCACGCTGGATCACTGCTTTGGAGCATCCCTGGAGTGGCGGTGCTTTCCTTTGCCAAGGGAGAGGGTAGCGGTGGGGAAGCATCCACCACCTGTGGGCGGTGACCTGCGGCTGCCCCGCTGTGCAGCCCCCAGCAGGACCCGCTCCTCCCTGGGGTCCTGCTCACGAACAGCTGCCGTGGAGCAGCTGCAGCCCTGCACGTGGAACCCCCTTCCCTTCTCCCCTGGCTGTGAGTCCGTGTCTGTGCAATGAAAACACCTAAGAGTTAATAAAGGGAGAGGGAGGACCCGGTGTTTCCTTCTGCTTTCCCAAGTTGTCTTTTGTATAGCTACAAGAGTGTAACTATCTGATGTGAACAAAGAAATTGTCTTAAACAGCTCCTTTTCATCTCATCTATTTGTTGTTGGTTTCTTCCCCCCTCACAAAAAAAAAAAGTTATTTACTTTTCTCTATTTAGTATCTCTGCCTTTGCTTTAAATTTAATCTTAGTGTCATTTGTCTTTACCCCTATTCAGAATCAATGAAGCAGTGAAAAAGGAAGATTTGCATGTGAAAGAATGTGTATTTTAGCAGTGCACTTAGAGTGCTGGTGTGTTTTGGTTGGTTTGTGTTTGTTTTGGTTTTTTTTGGGGGGGTGTTTTGATTTTATTTTGCTTTGGGTTGTTGTGTGGGCTTTTTGTTTATTTTTGTTTTTTTTTTAAAGAACCTGCTTTTTCTCCTGTCCCTTTTCTGGCTGGAACTTTTTCAATTCTCATACGTTTCCCAATGTTGCTTTTGCCAATACCAAAGTAATTCCAAATATATTCTTCCCATCTAAATATGTTAAGAGAACAAATCACCTCTGAAATGCTTTCTCCTGTGTGGTTTTCCTTTGGTGGTTCCACTAAGCGGTGTGAGGTGTTCCCCAGCACCTTTCCTGGTGAGAGGAGACTCAAACCTGGCAAAAAAGGTGATGGATGGGAGAGACCAAACACTCTGGGTGCTGCATTTGTCACCTGCCCTGTTAGTGTCACTCACGGGCTCTGCGGATCCCTGGCAGGGGAACTGAAGTACTGCTGCTGCCTGGACATCCATCAGCAGCGAGACCTGGGCAGGGAATCCAGCCTGTCTGGTGAGAGCTGACTTGCCAGTAGTTGTTGTTCATCATTTCTGAGAAGTCACCAGTTTGTTTCTAATGTTCTAATACAGGGAAGAAGTGAGGCCATGACTGCTGGATCTGTTACTCTGCACAGCTTCAACCTTTCCTGCTGCATTTGAGTCCAAGAAATAAATCTCAGGTTTCCCCCTGGTCCCAATGTCAGGGCAGGTGAGCGCAGAGGGAGCACCTAGTGCATCCTTGGGTGCAATGCTGTGGGAAAAGCAGCGTCTGGCTGAGCTGTGGCAGTATCTGGGTTATCGACTGGTCTGCAGCCTCATGTGGGCTTGGATCAAATGTTCTGGGCTGCAAACAGATTGTGATGAATTGCTTTGGTATTTTAGTTCTGCTCAGACACTTTGGGCAGTCCTGCTGTTTGTTATGGATATTTTGCTGTAAAACACTGAAAATGCTGCATTCTTGGCTGTTTGCCCATAAACTTGGGCTAAAGAAGTTTCCTGACCTTGGAAAGGTGAAAAAAGAGGCAGGCAAATGCATCTGTGTGATGTTTGAGAAAGTCATGAATCCAAGCTGGAATGAGAAGTAATTTAGTCATCCCTTTGGAGTTGTTTTCTGTAAGAAACCATGTACTGAGTATCAAATTTGCATCCAGTTGCTTTGATATTAATGGTACAAGACAGTATGAATTTCTTAAAAGACAAAATTTGAATTTACCCCTGCGTTTGTGGGTAGCCCAGAGCCACGCTGGCAGCCAGAGCTGGGATTGGAGCAGGTTCCTCTGGGCAGCTCTGAAGACTTTGCTTGGGATGTGACAAGTTGTTTTGCACAGAGTGTGTCCTTTGAAAAGCTGCTGCCAAGACAGTTGGGCCCAAACTGTGAATACGTTGCATTTTGAAGGTTCTAAACCAAAGGAAACTCTTAATTATTCCAACAGTGAGCTCAGGTGTGAGATACAACCCTGAAGCAGCGAGTGCCCTGGGAGAAGCAGCGTGAGCTCCTGTTGCTCATCCAACAAGAGTTGGCTGGTTGTTTAACTGTTATCCACCATTAATGGTGGGTAAGTCCCAGAGGGCAGGGCACTGGCTGGCCTGTCATGCTGCCAGCCCGGGGACATCCTTGTTCCTCTGGGCTGTCCCAGCCTCACCATCTCTGTGTCAGGGGATGTGCAGGGTGAGAAGTGGGAGCCTGGGCAGAGCAGTGCTCTGTCCCTCTCTGCACTCCCTGCCGAGGAGCAGAGCCACAGGGAGCTGGAAGGCATCTGCCCTCACACCAGCAGCTCTCAGCAGTGTCCCGAGGGAGCAGTGCCATGTGCAGGTCACTTCTGTTCCCAACAAAACCAGCATGGGGATGGTGGGCATGGCTCTGGGCCGGCTGGTACCTCTGGCCATTGCTTCCTGGGTGCCTCCTATTCCCTGAGCATCTGCCCCAGTATTCTATAATGGCTCAGCTGGTTTTGACATTTTTCTTCACCAAATGACCTATCCAATATCTCATTAGTTTTAATTTTGCTAGGTGCACTGTGGGCTCCATGCTGGTCAGGAGGTCTCATCCCAGTGTCAGCTTTGAGCTTGGGGCAGTGCTTTTCACTGGGGCAGTGCCTGCCAGCACCGTGTGTGGGCAGAATAAACTCCTGTTGCCAGAGTTTGTTTTGGCTGTAGTTTAACTTCCTTTAATGAAAGACTTGCTCATGCTAATGAGGAGCTCTGCTGAGTGGTGGGACCCCTCTGTGACCCCACAGTTAATACAAGTGCAATGTGGAGAAGCAGTGCAGGAGGGTGCCAGCACCCGCAGTCCCTGGGGGCCCCAGAAGCTCCTTCTTCCAGAAACACTGGGGAATTCACCTGGGGAGATTTTAGCTGTATTTTTAATGACTTTTTAAATAATGGTTAGCTAGTTTGGAGTGTAAATGTTAGTGCTGCTGTAACTGGTCTAATAATAACTGCTGCTCTTATTTCAATGAGGCTGGTAAAACCTTAATGGGAGCAGCAGCAAATCCGGCCCCTTGGCCTGCGCTGCCTCTGCCCGTGACGTGACTCGGAGTGTAACAAATTAAGTGGATATATTTTTATGGCAAGCCATAACACTTCCTCCGAGGTATCTTGGGTTTCGCTGGATGATTCCAGCTAATTGTCCTTGAGATCATTATTGAGAAAACTCTGCTGTTATTTGAAATGATGAGGATTTTTAGGCAGGGAAAGTGACTGTTCAGTGGCGATACCCTGCCAGACATCCTTATTGCAGATCCAGGGCTGGCTATGTGGTGTTCCTCCATTGCTTCTGCTAATGGAGGTAAGAATTATCATTACTGTCACGTTCTGGAGTGGGGCTTGTCTTTTAACTCCTCTTGGTGGATAACTAACTCCTCACGGCCCTGTGGGGACCGGGAGAACTCAGTAGGGACCATCTGGCTGAGTGGCCCCAGCATTCTTTGGAAGGACAATTCTCTTCAGTCCACAGCAGCTTTGGTTTGTAATCCACACACTGTGCACTGAAATTATTTTGCAAACATGGAAAAGTAAGTTTATGTGATTATATGCACACATGGAATAAACAAACAAAAACCGAAATTTGTAGAGGCTGGTGAGACAGCTGTACCGGGGGCACAACTCCTTGAGCTGGCACTTTTTTTCCTTCTTGTTGGCATCTCAGTGAAGAACGGATTTAAAATGCAGCACATTTTAAGGGTATGAATAATCATATTCAATATCTGATTTACATTGACTTAAGTAAAGACTAAGAGCTTAGAAAAGTCATTTGTCATTTGAGGGTGTTTTACCCTAATTTTGTGGAAGGTTTTTTGATTGGAAAACGAATGCAAAGCAGAGAACAAATAAGGAGCAGACACAGCCACTGAACTGATGTTTTGCAAATCCTTTAAAACTTTCCATTCCTATTGATGTAAAACCCGTGGTCAGATTGCACCAAACTGACATGGGTCAGTGCTGTCCATGTCTGTCAAGAGCAGAGGCACAGGGAAACAGCAGAGTTCTGGTCCCAAGAAAAGGGAGGATAAATAAATTTATGGGATGGTCTGTGGGAACCCATGTTCCCCCCTGCCCTGCTCTGGGAATGCGAGTGGGGCTGTGTCCATGGAATGACTACTGAATGATCAGGGTGGGGAATGGAATAAAACAAAAGGGGCAGAAAATGCAGCTCCCTGGCTGTGCCAAGACGCTGCTTAAGCCTTAGTGTGAGGATTTTTCTGGTGCTGCTGGTGCCTTGCAGGTCTCACCTCTGAGCCAAAAAGGACTTTACTTGAGCCTCAGGTCCCTTCGTCCACCTTGACTCACTGACAGAGTAGAGCACTGGCCCAGCCTGGGCAAATTGACATCTCAGGGTGGGCAAAATCCTGTTTTGTTTTTTCTGAAACATCTCTGACTGCAGAGATGACAATTCTCACTGGCTTTACTCTGTGCTCACGTGCAGAGGTGAGCCCCGGGCTCCGACCTCCCAGAGCAGCCCTGTTCATCTCTAGAAGTGGCCTTTGCTCTGATGTGCAGGACACCTGCTTTGCAGAAATTGAAGTTCTGTCTCAATTAATATGAAATTTTGCAGTTTATTTTAAAGAGTAATAGCTAACTTGGCTCCACTTGATTTGGATGCCTGGCATTGCTTTGGTACATCCTGTGCCAGTG
Source organism: Dicrurus megarhynchus (assembly GCA_013399195.1). Lineage (NCBI taxonomy): Eukaryota > Metazoa > Chordata > Aves > Passeriformes > Dicruridae > Dicrurus > Dicrurus megarhynchus. The sequence continues at coordinate 111,513 of VXAD01006701.1, read as the reverse complement.
TCTCATTGCTGTTAGTAAGAGGAAAAAGCATTTTCCTCTGTCTCTTGGGAAAGCCTCCTGATGAATCTGTTGCCATAATGGCACAGGGGAGCAGCTGTCCTGCACAGACACGTAAACTGGAGCATTTCTGGAAAATTAGCTGATTTCTTGGGACCTTGGCACAGGGTAGTGCACAGGCTGGGTGGGAAATCTCTGCTGAGCCCCTGTGAAACTGCCCCAGGCAGCCTTTGCCATGGAAAAAGGGCCTCTGGCCCGACTCAGGGGGTCTGTGTGAGGGTCTTGTGGGCCATGGGAGGGTGGCTGTGTCCCACAGCAATGTCACCAGTGCTGCCCTGCTGACTTCAGCTTTGCTCTGGGACCCCTCTCGCTGCTCTGGCCCAGCCAGCAGCTCCTCAAAGGGATGATGGTGAGGAAAAGTGTGGCTGGCACAGAACGGGGCTCTGCAGGTTGTTTCCACAGGGATGCTGGGTTTGAGTTCCTGTGTGAGGCACGTCAGGAGACAGCAGTGATGCCCTGTGCTTGTATGAGAGTTTATAAGGCCCTGCTCACTCTCTCACCATCTGCAAAGCTGACTGCTGAGGCTGGAGAGGGCCTGGCTCTGGGCAGGGATCAAGGGCATTCCTGAAACAAACACTGTGGTGAGTGAGCTGCCAGGCTGTGAACTCAGCGTATATGAAAGTAAATCAATAAACACACTGAGCTCTGCAAGGCAAAGCTGTTTCTGTCCATGCAGATGGGCTGGAAGGCAGGAATGCTCTGTGGTATCTACTGTCAGGGTCCTGAGCAGATGGTGTCCACCAAAAATTGACTCTAGGTCAGGCAGGGCATTCCTTTCTGCACAGGCAGAGCAGTGCTTCTCCTCTTCCTTTATCCTGCATGGGGAAAGGGAGGGAGCGCAGCCCCTGAGCTCGGTGACACCAGGCCTTCCTCCTTCGTGGCCAGCAGCACATCCGTGCTTTGGATTCCAAACCCCGGGAATCCTTTGTTGGATGGGTTTTGCATAGGAGGCTGGTAATTCCTGCTGTGGGAATAATGCTCTCTGCTTGCACAGCAGCACAATAGGCTCCAAACCTGTGCTTTAACTGGATCACCTCCTTCCACAACTAAAGGGGAAAAATCTCTGCTCAGTTTCAAGGCACCGAGTGCTGATCAAATGATACCAACCCACTCCAGAGGATTTGTTTGATCCTTTTCTAAGTGGCTTAGTCTCCTTTACACTGAATATACAAAATCTTTTCTTATATCCAATTAAGATTTCTTCCAGGTCCAGGTGACACTTCACTCCCTGTTCAAAGGCTCCTCTCCCTGCTGCAGGAAGCTCAAGCTGGTGCTTGGAGGTGTGGGGAGGGGACAAGTTCCTTGCTTGTTTTTCTGGTCAATTTGTCAATTAAACAGAGTGTTTCACACAGCCACCGACACAAAATAATTGGCTACTCTGCACTTTCCTGGGTAAGTACCTGGGAATCTGTGGGAAAGATGCCTCGTGTGCTGGAGTGATGCTGCATGTGAGTTCTGAGCCTCAGTGGGCGCACGCTGAGAGTTGTGGGGTTTGTCTGCCAGCTGCCAGGGCCAAACTGGGTGTGGGAAGTGTGGGGAATTGCCCTGGCAGGGCCTTCCATGCGATCCTGTCCCCTTGCTTCTGCAGAGGGGTGATGCTGCTGCACCATCCTCGTGCAACCCTCACTTTCAGGTGCTAATCCCATGTCCTTGTTGGCTGTGGATCACCACTTGATCAGGGAATTGCATGCTAAAAGGACATTTTTTAGAGATATTTATTTCCTGTGAGGAGTGTCCCGATGTCCGAGTGACACAAAACCTGTCTGAGCTTCTTTTTCCTGCTGTGGCCCCGACACTGAGGGAGCAGCAAGCTGAGCTGTCTCCTGCATCTCCAGTGGTTTTTGCTTGTGTGACCGGTCAATTATACTTTAGCAATGCCTTCAAAGGCATTTTGTTTGCAGAGGTGTCACTGAAGATTAAGTTTAGCATATGGAGTCTATTATTTGGAGCTCATGCTTCCCCTATTCCCAAGAAGAGACTTGGCTCAGTTGTCACAGCCTTGGAGAGGTTTGCAGAGCTGGCAGCCAGAAATACAAACAGCTTCTAACAGCTCTTTTAATCCAGCAGAAATAAAGTCTAGAAAAGGCAGTCAGTGAGAGCTAAAACCTGACCAACTCAGGCGTGATGGCACACACAGGACCGGATGGATAGCTGGGATCTTATTTCTGTGGGGTTCAGAGCTGTTGGGCCTCAAATTTGAGGACATGGTTTGGTGGTGAACATGGTGGTGGTGCTATGTTGATGGTTGGACTTGGTGATCTTGGAGGCTTTTTTCCAAAATTAATGATTCTGAGACTCTATGAAATGTCAGCAGAGGAATCTGTACCTTTACTTTTCAGCGTTCCCCTCTTCCCTTGGGTTTAGTGATCAATAACGTTAGTATCGACAATTTCTTTGGATGATGGCTGAAATGTGCATCAGGACAAACTGTTCATTCATCACTCATCCATGACTGGTAAAATTCCTTGTGTGATAAATTACGTGGGAAATCTTAAATCTAGGGCTTTAGGAAAGCTCCTGCCCTGCTAGCGGAGCAGAACTCGTGGGATGGGGCGCCCACGGCGAAGATATCTCCAGTGTAATGAGGCAGCACCACTTCCTCCCTCTGTGCAGCAGCTCGTCCGGGAGATGCAGCTCTCCCGCTGCACTGCGCCGATCCCAGCAGTTCCATGGATTCTGCCTCGGCGGCGGTCAGAGCGTGACTGTGCTGCCGTCCCTGCGGAGCAGCACCGTGCTGGAGGCTCCATCGGCCTCTCCTGCCCTGGCACCGCTGTGTTTGTTCCCGTCTCGCTGGGACGGCGCTCAGGGTGGCTCTGCAGGCGCTGGGGGCTGCTGTCCCCCTGCTCCGGAGCCCCTCCCCAGGCGGGCAGCGGGCTGTAGTCGATGCCAGCACACGGTGCTGACACGGCCCTTGGGCTCTGCTTTTTATGGGAGTCTTCAGTGTTTCGTTATATGCAAAAGCTGTAGAGATCATTGACATCCTCACCGCGTTCTGAAGAGGCGATGGCTCCTCATTTCTTGGGGGAAGTGAAGTGACCAGAGCCTCGTGCAGGGCTGGGCTGGTGGCTGGAATCACAGCCAGGTGGAAAACACCACGCATGCTTGTGCTGAGGGGCTCCAGCTCCTCTGGCTGTTGCGATGTGGAAGCAGGGAGCCTTCTCTGCCTTCCAGTGTTATGGCAGGAGAGAGAGACCAGCTTTGTGAAACAAAGACCCTTTTTCTTAATCACAGAAGGGTTTGAGTTGGAAAGGACCTTAAAGATCATCCAGTTCCACCCCCTGCCATGGGTAGGGACCCCTTCCACTATCCCAGGGTGCTCCAAATCCCATCCAACCTGGCCTTGGACACTTCTAGGGATCCAGGGACAGCCACAGCTTCTCTGGGCAGCCTGTGACAGGGCCTCCCCACCCTCCCAGGGAACAATTCCTTCCCAATATCCCATCTAAATCTCCCCTCTTTCAGCTTAGAGCTATTTCCCCTTGTCCTGTCACTTGCTTGCCCTTGCAAAACATCCCTCTCCAGACTTCCTGGAGAGGTTTTCCTTTTACAGCTTTTGGACCAATCCTGCAGCCCCAGAGGTGCTGATGGGACTGTTCCAGTTTTAAGTGACATTTTGTGGAGCTGAATTCGTGTTTTTCAAGGCTGCTGGTGGTGCAGCTGCTCTCAGGTATTACCTTCTCAGCTGTGCAGAGGTTAAGTGTACATTAACAACCACTTTCCCTGGGCACTCTCTCCGGACTCACCTCTGAAGGAGTTTTTAAAAGAACTGGCTTTTCTGCAATGTGACCTTTTCAGCTGTGAAATTACCGAAGCAGCAGAGCTCTCATCACACTTGCTTTTAAGACTTATTCTTTTTGCTTGTAAAATAACCCAAGTAACTCTTCGCTTTCTGTCTTAAATCATTGCAAGGAGCTTCCTGGTTCCCTGTGGGTTGTGAGCTGTCAGCCTGACGGATCTGCACGTGCAATCAATATCTGACCCTGGACCTGCACATCCCCTCAGGCTGCCCTTTGTGCGGCAGCCATCGCTGTGGGTGTCATGGCAGTGACGGCAGCCAGAGCTCGCGGGTGCCAAGGGCGGCTGAGTCGTCAGAGCTCATGTGTATTGCCCGCGGTTTATTTGTGGTAACTCATGAGGCAGTTGTGTTTCATATTTTTTTCCCTACAGGAAATCCATAGTGAAACAGCAAAATCTCATTGCTCTGGAATTGAAATCTACTTTACCTTGGGCTCGCTTTTGGGCTGTTCCTTTTGTACCTCTGAGGAGTTTCCATCTGACACAACATCAGCGCTGCTCAGAGAGGCAGTGATGATGCTCTCAATGTCCTTTGTCTTGTCTTTTTAAATTTTTTTTTTTTTTTTTCTTTTTTTTTTTTTTTTTCTCCTTCTTTATTCCATGAAATGAGGTACTGATCCACAAGACTTTTGAGAGACCTGATCTTGTGGAATATTGATCCTCAGCCAGGTCCGTGCCCTCAGTGGTCACAGAATCAGGAGGGCAGCTCACCCACATCATCTTTTTCTCACCCCAGGTGCCATTAGCTACTCCCATTCCTCCATCTTCCATGCAGCCTGGGCCCTGCTGAGATCTCTAGGAAGCAAGTTTTCCCTGGCCTCCATGGACTTTCTGCCTTTTCCCCTACCCTGAATGTGGCTCTTGGTCTGAGTCCAGCCAGCTGCAATCCCAGATTTGTTATCCCAGAGCTCTGCAGTGCAGCCCTACTCCTCCCCAAGTGCTGCCTGAGCCTGCTTTCCCTCCCTCCCAAGGGCTCTGACCACAGCCCTGTGCCTCGCGTTGATTTTACTTGGACATTTCACCATTCACAGAGCCTCAGAAGCTCTGTGACTTGTGTGAGCTTGTGAGTGTGCAAGAAATGTCTTTATTGTGCAATAAAGCAAAGAGAGAGCTGGTGCTGTGACAGCCAGGGCTGGCATATGGCAGGGCAGCGCAGGGAAGTGCTGTGGATCCTGTCCCTGCAGGTGACCGTGGCTGGAAGATGTGCAGGGCTCTGCTCCCTCATGTTGGAGTGGGGGTGCTTCTTGTAGAATCGTGGTTTGGTTTGAAAGTAACCTTACACACCCTCCTGTTCCACCCCCTCCCACTGTCCCAGGCTGCTCCAAGCCCCAATGTCCAGCCTGGCCTTGGGCACTGCCAGGGATCCAGGGGCAGCCACAGCTGCTCTGGGCACCCTGTGCCAGGGCCTGCCCACCCTCCCAGCCAGGAATTCCTTCCCAATACCCCATCCATCCCTGCCCTCTGTGTCCCTTGCCAAGGTACCCTTTGCTCCTTGTCCCTTTGATGCTGGGCTGGGATCTGTTCTTCCCCATTATCCTTTTGCTGCAGCTCTGGAGGTAATTAACACTTCTTTGGAGCATAGAGGCTTCACGAAGTGTTCGCCATCTGGTCTCACTTACCACATTAATCACAGTCCAAGGAACAAACTAGTTTTGAGTTGAGGTTTCCCGAGTAACTGGATTTCTCTGTTTTAGATGCTATTATTGATAAGTCTGAAGTTTTGCAAGATACCTTATGTTCCTGTCATTTCTTCAATGGAAGAAAAAAAATAAAAATAGTCCAAAACCCCAAAATCTGAAAACAAAACTTGGACTCTTCTGATTTTGCATCAAAGCTTGGGAACACAGGATGCTGCATTTCTGACAGTATTACAATTTAAAGTTTCATGACCCAAACTGAAAACATACCTCTGGCAATATTTTAATATTGATAGGCAAAATTGTGATTCATCAACATCAAACTGTTTAATTCATTAGCCAACAACTTCTAGGCAGTGTGGGAATACATTTAAAAGAGAATGAGATGAGACCACATATTAATTATGCAGTCACTGCACAAATTGATAATTATATGTCACAAAGAGCTCCCTATGTATTAACACTTTAGAACCTGCTTCCTGCCCTGATTTTTAAGTTCTTTTGAGGTACATGGATATGATGTATTTTTAAATCAACTTTTCTCAAAAATGGTAGGCAGAAACAAACATGAAAGACTGACATAACTAACACATGGTTTTGGTGGAGGTGAAGTTTCGAAGTTCTCTGATCCCCATATGTGAGTGATTCTCATGCATAATTGTTATTATGAATTATCACAAACAGTTTTGTGCCATAAAATGCTTTTGTTGCCTTGTATAATTTTGGCCCTGACCACATGGACATGTTAATCCTTGTGTCTATCCTTGGGGCAATGCTGCCTTCTGAAAGTCAGGTAGAGGAACAGCAGCAGCTGTGGGAAGTGAGGAGAGTGTGGGAGGCAACGAGTGGAGAGGGCTGGGATTCCCTGGCTGGGAAATGCATCACTGTGCCCGAAGGTTTGGGCTCGTGTGCAGGTGTTGCTGCAGCTCATCACCTTCAAACAGGACCACTTGGAGTGGACCTGTGCAGGAGCTGTGTGGGGCTGCAGAGCTGGGCTGCCCAGGCTCCGCTTCTCCCAGTAGCGCGTGGGCTGGGGCTAGGGCTCGTCCAGTGCTGGGGCTCGTCCAGTGCTTCTCTGCACATTGCACAAGGGAAGCCTTCAGCAGCCACGAGAGCAGAGAGTTTTCTGCAGAAGCTGCCACAGCCAGGTACAACACAGAATGATTGACTGGTTGGGTTGGAAGGGACCTTAAAGCTCTTCTCGTTCTACCCCTCTGCCATTGCACGGACACCTCCCACTGTCCCAGGCTGCTCCAGCCTGGCCTGGGACACTGCCAGGGATCCAGGGGCAGCCACAGCTGCTCTGGGCACCCTGTGCCAGGGCCTGCCCACCCTCCCAGCCAGGAATTCCTTCCCAATATCCCATCCATCCATGCCCTCCTGTCAGCCTTGTCCTACATGATGCCTCTCCCTGCCCATGGTGGGCGCTGACTGTAGAACAACCACGCTGTGCTTCCCTTGCTGCGAGCAGACTGGAGCAGCCCCGTGGGCACACAGGCCCTTGCAGGGAATGGGAAACTCCATGGCTTTTTCATCAGGCCCACTTGCTTCCAAATCCCAGTGCTCAGATGAGGGGAATACCCAGCAGCCTGAGTGCACTGATGGGATTATCCAGAGAGAAACCCACAGACCTGCTCACTGTGACCCTCAAGCAGAGACCTGTTTTCCTGGGAAGGAGCCGTGTATGGCAAAACATCTTGGAATGGTGGGGAAGTGCTGTCTGTCCCCAAGACAGAAGCTGTAGATTTGTCTTTGCCATATTGCTGATGTTTAATGTTTAATTGCTCTGCAATGTGGCAAAGCATAAAAAAAAATCTAAATTTGTCCTGGAGCTATGAAAGCTGCTGGAAGTTCTCAAAGCTGGAGCTTGAGCTGGAAGCCAGAATGAGCCAAGTGAGAGCCTAAGCTAAGGCAGCCACTTCTTAGAGTGCAGGACACACAGAATTGGGCTGGAGGACTCCAGCAGTGCAGGAGCTTTGGGGAGCAGAACCCTTCTTAGGCTGGAGGGACACACCAGGGCCAGACCCCTCAGCCTGACTGAGAGCTCTGGAGAGAGAACTAAGCCCTGAATGGCCCACGGATCCCTCACCTCACACCATTGTCCCCTTAGAGCCACTAAGGGTGGCTGCCAGCCTGAGAGAAACTCCAGCTCACTAGTTTTAAGACCAAAGATCTCCGGTTCCACCCTGCCTTGCCTGTGACATATTGGTTTAGGTGAGATTTCAGTCGGAGCCAAATGTTATACACATTTGGCTGGAGCAATTTTTTCAAGAATGTTTTCCTAAATTAGGGTTGATGGTGATAATGCTCCTACTTCTTGGCTCTTGCCTACTACTGGCTGAGATTTCATCTGTTAAGAATCATGTTTCTAAAAACTCACAATCTGCTTTTGCAGCTACTTCACATGGTATGTGAAAACACTTTTTAACAACACTGCAGTCAGAAGCTTTGCTATTTCCATGGTGTAATTGATTTTGCATGTTAAATAATGGTGTTTCTTCTCCTTGGCAAAGAGGTGCAATTTTATTAAACAAGTCCTTTTTTCCTTCGTATAATCTTTTCAGTGACTTTTATGTTTTTGAATCTATAGTACAAGGACTAGAAGAGATCTTTTCCCCCCAAATACCCAAGGATGTGGGCAGGGATGTCATGAGGGTGCCTCCAGCTCCTGGAATATTCTGCTTCCATTTGATGTTTTGCAGGCTGCTGTGTGGTTTCTACAAATTCTTTTTGTAAACTCATTCTTCAAATGTTTCCAGTAAAGTGGTGAAAACATTTGCAAATGCCAGAAAATCTAATAATTTGCTTTTAAGTTAATGAAGACTCCTCATTTCTTTCACCAGGAAGGAAATTAAGGAAAAATTTCTTCATGGAAAATGTTTCCAGGCTTTGGAAGGGGCTGCCCAGGGAGGTTCGGAGTTCCTATCCCTGGAGGTGTCCAAGGAAGGACTGGACGTGGCACTCAGTGCTCTGGGCTGAGGACAAGGTGGGAATCAGGCACAGGTTTGACTTGATGGTCTTGGAGGGCTTTTCCAAAGTAAATGATTCTGTGACCAAAGATGTTGATTTGTAAAGTTTTAACCATAGAAGTAACCCTGTGCAGATATGGTGGTAAAACCCAGCTGGCTCCAACACAGATGTCTGTGTGTGACTGTGAAGCCGTGAGAGTCACAGCCTGCATGTCTTCTGTTCCTTTACACATTCCAAGATACACAGACCTATTTTTAATAGACTTCAGAGCACTGCTGTCAGGGTATGTCTTACTAGAGACTAATACTGTGGGTGGGTTTTAGTCTGTTATGCAAAGCACACGCAGAGCACCTTTCCAGAGGTTAATTCTCCATCACCCCGCTGTGCTTGTGGATCACCGTGGGGGTACCTTAGGCAGGTGTTCGGTCTGTGCTGCCGGTGGGACTGACAAACCCAGCCCTGGGTGCTCAGCCACCAGCTGCAGGTTCGTGTTTGGGGTCACTGGGCCTGACCACATCCTGCTGCGCACGGACAGCACCCAGGCGTCCTGTGCTGCCGGAGCCCTGGGCAGTGGGGCTGACGGGGGGCTCCAAGGGATGGCAGGGGCCGACCTTGCCACCTGTGTGCCCTGAGGGAGAGCTGCTGGAGGTGAGGGTGATGTGCCCTCTCCCTGCAGTGCTGGTCCTCATACCACCATCCACACCAGGGCAACATCATCCTCCCCATCAGTGTGCCGGGCTCTTTGTGTGGGGCTGTGGTTTGTGGGGTCCCTGTCAGGGACAGGTGCTGCCCTCCATGTCTCAGCAAAGCAGGGGAGAGCAGAGAGCTTGGGCTCGGTGCTGCACTGGCTCCTGAAAAGCTGCTGGAGAGGCAAGTCGCTGCCAGCTCTGGATGAGAAGGGGAGCCAGGTGCCCATCCAGGGATGAAGGGCAATGGCTGGATGTGTGAGTGCCCTGGGAGAGGTGTGAACTCGGTAACATCACCAGCTTCTAACCTCAGGAGTGCCTGGGAACCCCTTGCAGAGCAGGGGTCGGTGCTGCCACGCTGGTGGTCGCTCTCTGCGGGGAGAGAAGAGCTGGGGCTGCCCAGCACCGCCTCCTGGCCTGCTGCAGCCTCGGTCCCCAGGGGCTCGAAGCACTTGTCAGGGACATGGGACACCAGCACAGGCCCTGTGCCCCGCTCTGTGCCAGGAGCAGAGGTGACCTCTCTGTTCAGCAGCACGGAGCTACGGCACTTACCTTCCTTATCCAAGTTCCTGGGAAGGGATTGACACTTTTGGCTAACCTGAATATACGCCAGGAAAAGTTTTTCGTTACTGTGGAATTGTTTCTGAGGGTGGGGCAAATTATTATGACCCTAACCTGAAATTCCTTGGCAAATGGGTTCAGCACTGCCCAGGGAACAGCTGTGAATGCCATTATGAAAAATCTGCATTTCTGGTCAGGTATGAGGGTGCTCATTACCAGTGAGGGCAGTTCATGGGTTCACCGGATCAGGGAATAGAGTCTGTCTGCATTAGACCCCAGGAACACATGTTCCAAAAGGCACCTGAATGCTCAGAACAGACATTTTTATCACACCAGGGAGAATCATGAGGGTGGCCCAAAGACATGGAGTGAGTGCAGAGGAAGAGCCCTGTGACAGACACCTCTGTCTCCTGCTCCCAGGCCGGTGGTCACAGCCTGGAGAGGCTTTTGCCCAGGCAGAGCAATCATAATATATTTTGCTTGGAAAGGATAAAACCAAATCAGCTCATCTGTAACTTGCTGGCAGCAGGGAGGAAACTGCCTGGTACTCAGCTTGTGATTCTCCAGACTATGTGTAGATGTTTTGTGTAATTTTAGATATCCTAGCAATTGGCAGTGATTCATACCAGCTCTGCTGCTGCCTTCCTCCCCATCAAAACAGCTCCCCTGCAGCCGTCATTTCTACCCCCTGACATTACATCAGCACATCCTCATCACGAGCTCTTGGGGCCTGGCTCTGTCCATGGGTTGAACTTAGTGAAACCTTACCTCGCTGGGGTTAGAGGAGAAAAAAGACTCAAAATCTGGGGAGAAGGACTCCACATGCTCCTGCACACCTGGCAAGGTCAAAAGCAGACAGGTCTTTATCCACTCAGCATCCTCTGCAGGAGGACAGAGAGGGAAAAAATGGATGGCACTGGCAATGGTTTTCTGAGCTTGGAGGAAAGGCTGAGCTGGCTCCAGCCTGGCCACAGCTCAGGAGATGAAGCTGAGGAATGAGACACAAAAGGGTGGGCAGAGTTTATGACATGGAGGAAAATTTCTGATGTTCTGACCCAGAGTAGGGAAGAGGCCAAGGTCACGTCTCTGTGTTAATGGGTGCAGTTGAGCATCCCTGACCGTAGGTCACAGCTGGACTGGTTTCTCCTGTGCTCCTGTGCAGACTTGGTGCAATTTGTTATTTTCTTGACTTCTTTCCTTTCCTTAGGTTGGTTTTTCCACAGCTGTTTGTGGGGGCAGAGGTCCCCCCAGGGCAGGCAGAACGCAGCCCTGAGGCAGTGAGGGTCTCCCCACCATCCCAGCTCTGCTGTGAGTGGACAGGTGGTGACCAGGGCCTGGCCCACGCACTCCTGCAGTGCCCGTGGTAACTGCAGGGGTTGGAGGGAGCAGGGGGCAGTCAGGGGTAGCCACGTGCAGAGCTGGAGCTCCACCTCACCCCACACCAGACCCACGCTGCTGCCTGGCCAGGGCTGGCCTCGAGCCCTGCACTGCCGCACGTAACGCTGTGAGAGCTGGGGTGATTCCCTGGGGAAATCATGGCATGACAGGAATATCCAACTGGCTCGGTGGGGGCCAGGATCTGCAGCTATTGCTGGTGTGGTGGCTGAGCCTGCTTCTCCGATTTTGTGATACACAAATGGTTCAAGTAAAGCAGCATCTCATCTCAGAGTCTTTTGGTATAAAATTGTAATAACTTAAGCAATGAATTGTTTAACTGCTACACATGCACAGAAAAGCAAGAATGCAGCATGTGGTGACTCCTGTGGGGTGCTGGAAGGAGACAGACTCTGCTTTGACTGGGTGAGAGCAGAAGGTAAAGGCCATAAAATTAAGTAACACGTGGGATAAGGCCCAGCTTTGCAGGGGTGCCCTAACTGGGGGAAACAGGCTCCTCTCAATCCATTTCCTCTCCTTTGGGAGATCTAAAGTTCTATGTTTAAACCATGTCTTATTCCAGCTGTCATTTGCATAAAACCTAACCACTAGTCTCTATTTTTAGTGATGTTGGGATGCTCATCTTGGAAGGGAGGTGGAAGCAGTCTGACAGCTCCGGCTGAGCAGGGTTCCCATCGCAGATGAGGTGTTTGGGTTTCCCACACACAGTTAAACCTTCACCTTCCTCCAGAGAAAATGCTTCTCCACTCATCTTCTGCAGGGAGAAGGAATTGAGCTTGTTCAGAGCTGTTGTGTGAGTCTTCATTCTACATCTTGGTGTGACAACACTGGATTTCTCTTGACTTGAAAGTTGGCTGCCCAAGTTTACAGTGCAGGAGTGAGACGTGGTTCCAGAATATTGTTTGTTTCAAATGAAGACAAGTTGCTCAGGATGAGCCAGCAGCAGAATTTGGTGGTTGAATGCAGTTTTGACAGGAGGCGTTTGGGTTTAGGCGAGATGATTTTGGTGTACAGGTGCTTTTTCATGGATATATTCTGCTCATGTTCTGTTTGGATGAATGAGAGGCAGGACATGAAGAACCAAACAGGGGCAGCTGTGCTGTCATGTCTTCCCAAACTGTGTGAGTCAGAACAGCCCAGGTGGCAGAGGGACAGGGTGGTACATGGCAGGTTAAACATTCCAAACTAAGGCTTCGGTTATTTTGCTGCTGTTTTGGAAAGCAACAGTAAGACCCAGGGAGACATCGAAAACCTGCTCTGAGCCAAGATGTTTACAAATTCCCCTGCAACAGCCAAATTGATAAATCCATACATCCTCCTCTGGCTTATCAGAGTCAGAAGAGCCACAAATAGTTGGTGGTTGGTGGAGGTGTTTGTAGAGAAGATGGGATTTTTTTGTTTATTTGTTTTCTTCTTCTTTTTTTCTCTCTCTGGATTTTATTTCACTGCATGGGGAAGCTATTTATTTAAGAAGAAATGAAAACCCCACAAAATATATTTTGGCAAGAGCAGGTTGCTACTGAATTGCTTTTGTGAGCATTGAGGTTGGTATAACCTGGAAAACAAAAACCAGGACTTGTGAAATACAGGGCAGGTGGGAGTGCATTGCAGACGGTGGCAGAGGGGTCTGGAGAATGTTGTGGGATGTTGCCACGGCTGCTCTGCACTGTGGTAAAGGGCAGTACGGACGTTTCTCAGGGGCTGCAGGGCATGGCTCGAGGTGCTGGGAGAAGGACGAGTGCAGCTGAGGCTGCAGAGATGTGCTGGGGATCAGGTTTGACCGCTTGCCAGGTCTCCTCCCTGCCCTCTGCTGACACTCGGTGCCAGGAGGGGTTTGGAGCTCCATGTGCTCTTTTCTCCCTTTGCCAGGTGGTTCAGCCTGAGCTGAGAACCAGATCCTCCTGATACATTTGATTCCTTGTTTGCTGGGCTGGCTTTTGACCCGACTTGGGTTGGTGTGTGAGGAGGCCGGGCAGGAGCTGCAGCAGCCGCACAAGGCCCGGGACGCTGCTGGCTGCCCGGCCGGCTGCGCGGGCAGTGCCGGGGCTCTGCTGCAGCCCCCTGGGCACGAACCCGTGCTACCCCCGACAGGCTGCCCCGGCAGGTGTTTTTGTGCCAAGTGCCACCATCCCCACTCGCTGTGGCAGCAGCCCAGAGCCACCATGCGCTCCTCAGAGACACGGAGCTGTATCTCCCCACGCCCGGCACCCAGGCCACCCCAAACGCCTCCTCACTCGCTTCTCAGGACTCTTGTGCCCCTTTTGCTGGTGGGCTCAGAGCCCCGCCCATGGGCCCCGTGCTCACCTTGCTCGGCCTTGCTTTCCTCAGGGCCAGGTCGTTGGTGTCCCTGTGTGAGGTGAGGTGGCTGAGAGCGCAGGTGCCTCACCCCTGAGCAAAGCAGCCCGGCCGCCAGCAGCTGCTGTGCCCCCTGAGCCGGGCCCGTGCCCGCGCCCAGGGGCTCTGGCCAGCACGGGGGCTCCTGGTCCCCTGGTTTGGTTCCTCAGCTCCCGTACCAGAAAGTGCACCTGGCTGAGGCAGCTTCTGAACCAGGAAAGGGCCTCTGGAGCCACCAGGGCATGATGAAATCATAAATGATGATTTGTTGCTCCAGGACAGCCAGTGAGCCAACACCAGTGCTATGCTGGAAAGGTAAATGAGGAAAAACCGGGCACTCCAGTTTGGATAAGTGACTAATTATAATTTCTAGATTTAATTATCAACAGTAAACTCTTAAATACCCACTGCAGACAAGGGAACCTCTGTGCCTTCCTTGTGTTTGATGTAAGCATAAATATTCAGCTCAGTCTCTCAAGAAAACATGAGGTTTTACACAAGAACAACTCTCCCAGATGAGCAGGATTTATAGCTCCAAAATGGTCTGGTTTCATCATTTGTGAAAGCTTTAACCTTTCAAGCATTTCCAAACCTATTTTAGCATGCAGGGAGTAGTGATGCAGAGACATTAACATTAAAACTTTGTGTGTCTCCAGTGAATATTCTTACAACAAGGAGCATAACATATCTTTTTGCTTATTTCCTTTTCTAATATTTCAATGCTGTTTGCTTCCATGAAGGGAAAAAAAAGAATAATCTTATAAAATTAACAAATATTGCAGAGCTTTAGATACCAATTAAGATGAATAATTTAATGTGTAGATATCAGTGCGTGACAACTCTGCGCCTTGCCTGCCTGCTCACCAGCTCATGGTGGAAACTTGAGGCAGAGTTGCTGAAGCATTTCCCACTGCCTTGAAGGGCTTTTTAATGGGTTTTCAGATTTCCTTTCAGTCTTCAGGTGATCCTGCTAATGCCAACCAACCAACCAACCAACCTACAGGAAGCAAGAGCAGATGGAATAAATCATGGCATCCTCGGTAACTTGATGTCACGTACACCAGCATGGATCAGGTGTTTATCTCGGTTTCCATCCTTACAAGCTGCAGACATCCCAAATACTGAGCTCCCCCCTCGGGTGCTCCCTGTCTGTGAGTCCTTGGGCTGTGAAGCATCTGCTGCCACCTCCCCGAAGCGAGCATGGCACAGGATCCCTCAGCTCCTCCTCAGCTGTCATTCCACTCCACTGCAAGGGATGCACAGAGCCGGCTTCCAGCCCGACTCGCACGTTCCAGGCCAGCCAGCCTGGGGGCTCAGTGCCTGGGAAGCGTAAGGCTCGCTGCTGTGGGCCTCCCCTGGGCACCAGCTCCATATGGGAAGGTGGCAGGGCAGGAGGAGATACTCTAGAGCCAAGGTAATCACAGGTCTGGTGAAAGAAGGGGACTAAAATGGATGGGAAGGCTGACATTTCCCTGAAGATCCTTCGGTTTGCACAGCTGGGCCCCACTGTTTGCTTTCCCTGCAGTGAGCTGAGGACCCACACATACATCACATGTCCGAACGGGGGGACCTCAGTGGCTGACTCTGGCTCCTGCCTTTGGTTGATGTGGTCTTTGTACAGGATTTCTGCATGTGAAACCTTGAAAACAAAATCGGAACAATATCTCTCTGAATATGTAAATAACCATAATGCCTGCCTTCAGTGAAGAGACACCTCTCAAACTCCTGCCTCCTATCCTGATGTGGCCATCTCAGTCCCTGCCTTCAGCCTGCCAGAAGCTCTGGGGCCTGAGCACCAGTGTAGAGCACAGGTAGCCTGTGATGGGTTGGGCAGCTCTAACTGCATTGCTCCTTTTTAAACCAGTCTCTGTTCAGATTTGGGAAGGGAAGCCTGGTATAAAAACTGCTCAATCTCAGACATCTGCTGCACTTGGGAGTTATCTGTATCTGTCATTGTCACCCTGATGGGGCCAGTGGCACCAGCAAGTACTGGCAGCCATGGGCAGAACAGATCCAGCGTCCTGCAGGTGAATCTTCTGTTGTCAGCTGAACTCCCCAGCTTCTTAGCAGTGTGGTGCTCCTGGGTCCCCTGGATAGCTGAGGTGCCTGGGCAAAGGTGAAGGGCAGACCTTGCTGCTGAGTTTTCAGTCTCAGACAGGTCAGCAGGCGTGAGCTTGGCAGGCACCTGGTTTGGGGAGGCAGGTGAGTTTGGGCCTGAGGACAGCCTGGGCTTTCCCATTGGAGTATCTTTGAAAATGCTTCTTAGCTTCCCTTTGTCTAAGTCCAGACAGTCCTGGGCATTTCTCATCACTGCTGGGGGAAGCTGGACTGGATGATCTCAGAGGGCCTTTCCAACCTGAACCATTCCGTGGTTCTATGAGCTGGGTCACCCTGTGCTGCAGCAGCAATATTGAGGGGAGAAGCAGTTTGAGCTTTGCACCAGGCAGTGCCCAAATTCCTCCTGGCCCTGGAAGCAGAGTGCCAAACGACCCTTTGGGGTCCTGATCCCAGCTGGAACAACTTGGTTGTAAAACGCTTTGGGGTTGGGTGCGAGGTCTGATTAGAGATGACAACTCCCCTTCAGAGTGATTGTTCAACCAGTGCCAGGGGGTGAGACAACAGACACACTGATTCCTCTCAATATATTCCAGCTTTGTGGCCAAAGCAGAGAACTGTTTATTCCTTCTGGCACAGGGAGAAGATTTCTCAGGCACTGACACTCTGCAGCCATTGTCATGCTCCAGAAATGTGGCAAATGTGGGTGATGTAGCAGCTGCTTGATAGCTTTGGTGATGATTCTGATGTGGGGTTTGCCTCAAATATCAGCATAAAGAGAACAGCGGTAGTGTCCACCTCACTTTGGCAGAGAGTGTCAACCAGGATTGTGCTCTGAAAACACAGCAACAAAAATCTGCAAGAAAATGTCACAGCAGGACATTTATATTACCCCAACTGCTGCTGAAAGTCAGCTGGGGAGAGTCATGAGAGCAAGTCTGAGGAGATGTCAGCAGGGCCTCTGGAAGGATGCCTGGCAGCCCCTGACTTGCCCACGGAGCTGGTGTGTGCCATGGGGCTGCCAACACCACGTGTCCCAGTGCTGGGGCTGAGGGTGTGTTGTGTTCGAGTGTCTCCATCAGCTACTCTGAGATATCTTCATGTCCTTGCAGCAAAAATCAGCAGGAAACCAGGGTCCTGGAGTGATATCAAATATTCAGCACTGAAATAACTATTCTACTGACTCACTTAACTGGTCCAGGCGAGTGTCAGAGCTGCCCTCTGTCAGCAGTGGAGTGGTTACAGTGATTTTTAAGGACAGCTGAAATAAACTGAATGGATAATAAACTCCTCGCTGCCATGATACACTGTGCAAAAGCAGCATGAAACCTCTGCTGCAGTGGAATTCAGGAGGAAGGAAGCAGCTCTAGCAGAGATCCATTGGAACTGCTCAAGATTCTGCACCAGGAGAAATCAGTGCTGCACGGCAGGAAAGGCTCAGAGGAAATGGGGCGTAGTGAGTACAGGAAGCAACACCTGTGGCACCTGTAACTGCTAATCACTGCACAAATTTGGCTAATTCCTCACTTTCCTCACTTTCTGCTGACTGAAATCTTAATCTTTGTGCACTGAATTGAACAAAAATTCTGTCACTCTGTAACCCTTGCAAAATGAAAGGTTCTTCTTTGAACAGCTGCACCCTGACCACTCCGGGCAACCTGTGCAGGCCTCATCTCCCTCACAGGGAAGAATTTCTTCCCAACATCCCATCTAGCCCTTCCCTCTGTAAGTGGGAAGCCATTCTCCCTTGTCTTGTCACTCCAGGCTCTTGTCCAAAGTCCCTCTCCAGCTCTCTTGTAGTGAATTCTTATAATCTGATTTTTTTAACCTGTTTAGAGAAACAGTGTGTCCTGCCTCAGCCATGTGCTCTGCTTTGGTGTAGGAGGCTCTGGAGGAAATTTTCTGGCCTGTTTTCAGGGATATGAACTGAAAAAAAGGTAAGAGAAAGTGGGGACAAATGGAAAGTTACTGGTTTTGTTGAAATATAGAATAGAATAGAATAGAATAGAATAGAATAGAATAGAATAGAATAGAATAGAATAGAATCGAATCACCTGAAAGGTAAGGCTGGTGAATGACTGGCTCAGTAGCAACTCTTCAGAAAAGGATCTGGAAGATCACATGAGTTGCAAGATGACTGGAATTCAATGAAATCAGTGTGATAAAGCCAGTGTTTGGGCACCTGTGAAGAGAAAGACAACCTCCAAGTTCCTTTCATACAGCCTCAGCCTTATCTGACCCAGTGAAAAGCCACACCTTGGGTCACCTAATCAGGTACTTTCCTATCCCTCGTGTTTCTCATCATTGTGAGAGCTGTGATGCTGCTGCTCCCCTGGAGATCCTCGGGGTTACCTCTGGGACAGCAAATGGCTGTGCACCAGGGCTCCTATGGACAGGGGAGGCTTGTGAGAAGGCAAAGACAGTGCTATGGCTGTCACCTTCTGCCCATCTCAGAACATGTGTCCCTGGTCAGTGGAAAGGGAGAGTGCCACGCTGTGCCCCGCCCGTGCCCGTAGGTGTGGGAGAGCAGGGGTAACCCCAGCTCTCCAGCTCATTCCTCAGCAATCCAGGGGTGCAGGAGGGGACCCCGGGCAGGGATGTGCCCAGGCACCTGCCAGCCCTCCCTCAAGCTGTGCAGGACCCACCGCTGCTGGGGCCAGAGAGGACACAGGAGATGGAGGCAGCCGTTCTCACGGCTTTTCTGGAAACTGGCTGAGAAGCTGCCTCGAGATCTTAATGGCTTCCCATGATGCCTTTTCCTGGTCTTAAAATCAAGAGTCAAGCACGGTTAGAAGGGAAAAAGGGATTTTATCTTGGTATTTATTTCAAGGATCCTTAGGTGCACCACGTCCAGGTCAAATGCACCTCAATGCACACCCCAGTGCACACCCCCATAAAAGATCAGGTATTACATTATAGGTGTTACTAATTAGCATCTCTATCATAAATTCCCAGACGAGAGGCTAACATGAGCCCCCTCCTCAAGGAACCTTCCCCTGGATGGTTCTATCTCAGTTTACAAAATGTGTTCTGGAGAGGACCTTGGGCTCTGGGGCACTCTGATCCCTGACTACAAAACCTCTGAAATGTTTCGTCTCCCAGCTTAACCAACAAGTCCCAGAATGCAGGGAAAAAGCACTAAGGGATACAGAAGTTGTAAAAGGTATAAAAGGGGTATAAAAGAAAAGGCAAAAATCATCATGGCATCACCCACTGCCAGAGGGCAGGGATGGATGGGGTCTTGGAAATTAGGAATTCCTGGCTGGGAGGGTGGGCAGGCCCTGGCACAGGGTGCCCAGAGCAGCTGTGGCTGCCCCTGGATCCCTGGCAGTGCCCAAGGCCAGGCTGGACATTGGGGCTGGGAGCAGCCTGGGACAGTGGGAGGTGTCCCTGCCCATGGCAGGGGGGGGAACCAGATGAACTCTAAGATTCCTCCCAACCCAGACCACTCTGTGATTTTGTCCTCCTGTGATCTTCAGCTGCTTGCTGACCTTTCCCCTCTGGTCCTCACTGCTCCTTTCATCTCAGGGAGCATCAGAGTTAAACCATGCAGCTTATTCTGACCTTCCAAACTGGTGGCACCTCCTGAGCTACTTTGTCTGGGGAAAGCTCTGTTTTATTTTCTTTGTAACCCATTTAATGATGAAGGATCCCAAAACAGGTGGTATTCAAAGTGTTTAGATGCAAGAGGCTTATGTTTTGCTGTCATAACAGTTCGGCTCATTACATGGGGATAAAATTCAAGGAAGTTGATGTGTTGCCTACAAAGGGAGCAACAGCATTACTGAGTGGTGCAGTCCCGTTTGTCTGTAGCATGTGAGAACCTGACTGAATCTCTGCAAGTTCAACTGAGGCCAACAGAAGAATAATAATATTAATTATTTTGTTGTAAAAGAAACATTTTCTCTGTGCTTTCTGTATCTTTTTGCTGTTTTATAGCCTTAAGCATCTATTTACTAATGCTTTGTGCTTTACAAAGGTTGAAAATATAATGTTCCTTTTCTCTTTGTTTACCTTAGATTTTTCAGTTTGTTTCTGCTCATGCTGGTGGGGTTTTTTTGTGTTTTATTTTCCTGTTACCCTGAGGCTCTTCAATATTTAAAATCACATGTGTCACCTGGATTTACACATATATCACCTAGATTATCGCATACATCATTGAAATTTCTTAGCAAAATTCAGCTGTATCTGCAAGTGGTAATAAATGAGTATCCATGGCCTACTGTGCACCTGGACAGCCTGCTCTCGGCCGTCTGCCGGAGCCCCAGGTCTGCAGACCTGCTCCCACAGGTGTGTTGATTTGCAGGAGAGGCTGCAGGAGCATGTGCATGGTCGGTGGGGTCCCTGTGGACTGTGGTGGTCTTGCAGGAGGTGGGTGGTGAGGGTGGCTCTCCCCAGGCCCAGGCAGAGCATTGGAGGCAAGAGGTGAGGCAGATCAAGGCCGTGCCGTGAAGCAGAGCTCAGCACACAGCCAGGTCAGAGCACGGCACCCTGGGGCCCGCAGGTGGCTGGGTAACTCAGGGGTAGGAGGATGTGACTCTGAGAAGGAAGCAGAGGCGGGCACGGCCGGTGCCCAGCGGCTCAGCCCCTGCCACGCGGCGCTGAGAGGAGCAGCGTCAGGCGGGCTCAAAGGCGTTCCTGCAGCACAGCCTAAAGTGAATACTGGGTGGAAGTGGGGTTTTGCTTTCTTTACCTTGTGAATGCCCTAAAAAGCTGTTTATAAGGAAGTGAAAACAAGCAGTGGTGTCTGAGCACTGGGCCTGCTCGTTCTGCAGCGTGGGCTCCGTCGAGCTGCCGGGGTTCGCACGCTGTGAGCAGCCACGGCACCGCGCTGTGCCCTGCTCTGCACCACCGCAGCAGCCTGGCTGTGCTTGGTGTCATCTGTCCTTCACAGGATGAGGCATTGGCAATTCCTTCCGAGACTTCTGGGTAGAGAAGGAGGCGCAGCTCCTGGGGCAGGAAGGGTGGGAAGGCAGGTGGTGATCCTACCCGCAGGCCGTGGGATGGATTTGGAGCCTTGCTGCAAGGTCAGAGTCTCACTCAAGCCTAAGCACAGAAGAATGATTGTTTGAAATTTGGTAAGTGATAAAACTGTGGCTGAGGCGACCAGTCTGACTGACCTCACCCCATCTGCAATATCCCATAGTCTTGTCAGAGAATCCTGTCTGAGGTGCTGCCTCTGCTGCCCGAGGAAAACAGCTGGAATGAAAGGCTTTCCAGGTAGGCTACTGGGGACCCAGGTTTGCTGCAAGTAAAGTAATTATATTTTCATTACTCCAGGGCTGTAATAAGAAGAAACTCTGGTTATAGCAATTCTGCAGCCGCTTCACTGAGGCTCCAGTGGCCCAGCTCTGTGAAACAGGATTAATTAACTTTCTGCCAGCAGCAGCGAGCTGGCCAGTCCTGTCAGGGATGCTGTGCTCCACTGGGACACCAAGAGATGAGTGGTGACTACTGCAGAAACTGTCCTTGGGTGGACTGGATGACCCTTGTGGGTCCCATCCGCTTCAGCATATTCTGTGATTTTGTGATTCTGTGAAAATCAACAAAAAGTGAAGCAGACACGAACACCTGAAGCAGAATAAACAAACCTGAGAATTGGGCTCCTGCCATACCTGTTGTTTATCAGGTCAGATCCTAATTGTGGTACTTAGACGTGATTAACAGGTGTCTTGATTACATGCCAGAAATAAACCCTGCTCTGCAGAGAAGCTTATGTGTCCTGGAAAGGGGAGGGAAGGGAGTGGGCATGGAGGAGGGGACTGGGCACAGCATTGCCCCAGTGCCCCCCAGCTGCCTGATGAGTTCCTTGCCCAGAGCTCTGGTGTGGTAAATACTGGCACAAACCCCTTTCAGGACCCTTGCTGGCAACAAGGTTAGAGCAGAACCCAGCGTTCATCCTTCTGTGCTACAGGACAGGAGGCTGATGGGTCATTCCCTGCAGAAAGGGTTTTCCATTAAGTAAGTAAAAGATCCAAGCAGAAAACTTCTGACCTCACACTGTAATTCCAGAGGATTGCCTTAACACTGGGAACTGGGAGATCAGTGTCCTGTAGAGAATCATAAAGCTGTGCCAGGAAGGGTCCTGCCATCCTGCACCCACACCAGGGAGCACTGTGAGGATGAGGAAATTTCCTGCTGTGGGATGAGGGAGAAGGGAAAGGAGATTTTCTGCTCTCGAGGCTTCCCATGCTGCACTCGGATTTCTCCTGACTGAGTTTCTGCTCAGCACTGCTGGAAAGGAAAGTGCAGCACTGCTTGTTTTCTTCCTGGGGGGGGGGGGATGGGAGGTGTTTGCTTTCCCTTCTTGTAGAACAAAATCCAGAGCTTTCAGTTATATGCTGAAAAAAGCCCACTCAACAGCCAGCAGTCTGGGAAGCTGCATCCCCTGGGCAGTGCTTGGCTGGGATACGGGAGGCTCCTGTCCAAATCTGGGCCATGAGCCAAGCTGAGCCCTCACCATCGGCCTTACCCTGTGGAACTTTGGAGCAGGGAATAGTTATTTGGGGATGGAATAAAAAAAGCATGTCATGAAAACTAAGTACTTTTTCTTGGAAAATACTTTGTTGCCAGGAATTTTCACTTCCCAAAACATTCTTTCCCAGACCACCGAAAGACCTCCCATATCCAACACCTAACCCCAGTACTTATTTTGAAAGGAATGGATTCTGCTTTCCCAGTGGAATAATCGCAGAATACCAAATTCTGATGATGTGTGAAACTGTAAGTGGACGCTTTGGAAAACAGAGCCTGACTCCTCAGGATCCGTATGGTGTCCTTCCAGCCCGAGGAAGCTGGGTGGGCAGAGTGCCCAGCGTGTGCCTGTGGCCGTGTTGCGGCTCCCCGGCCGGGGTGCGGGCGGCAGCTGCTGCCCACGGAGCAGATGGATCTGCTGGCCGTGGGGAGCAGGATGGCTCAGGATGGGCTGTGGCTGCCCGGGACTGTGCCCTGCTCACCCGGCTGTGGCAGGGAGCAGATGGACCGGACATCCTCGGGCCAATGCTCGGCTCCCAGTGACCTCGGCTGACCCGCTGCCAGCTTTGCTGCGGAATACAAAGGAGTAGGGGCTGTGCCAGGAGCTCTGCAGCATGAGGTCAGACAGGAAAGTACAGGTGTGCTTGAGAGGTGAAGGACATTTCCTTGGGCTACTGGCTGCTGCTCTCTCCTCCTAAGCCGGGATCACTGGCCCATGGGATGCACTGCATCCCTCTTGGCTCTGTAGGATCATGGTTTGTCCAGGCAAACCCTTTGTGGGCAGGAAGGGCCTGAAACACTCTGGATGCTTAACACATCTGCCACTGGCACAAAATGTTAAGTGCATACTGCAGTCTGGGTTTATTTTTTCATTAATAATAATAATAATAATAATAATGATGTTGATGATAATAATGATAATAATAATAATAATAATAATAAACAACTTAGGTACTTTTTTCCTAGAGACACAACCATTTGGAGTTCTAATCCCATTTCTTACTTGTTCCTCTCTCCTCTGTTTTAAACCAGCAGCTTTTGGCTTGTCACTTACAGCTGAAGCTCAGGAGCCCCTTGTGTGCCTTCCAGGGATGGCTCTAGTGGTGTCCCCACTCCGGGCAGGGATGAGTCGGTCCCTGGCCCCTCACCAGCCACCTCCTCAAGCAGAGTGGGCCATTGGACACCGCACCAATAGCAGGATTTTTTCTGATGTTCTCAGCAAACAGGTGTTCCCAGGAGCCGTCAGGTGCAGGCAGAGAGTGAGCAGAGTCCAAATGAGCTGCTGCTCAGCCTGTGCTGGTCCCTTTGCTCCCTTCCCTCATATAAAGGCAGCTGTGTGGTCACCTTGGTTCATTAGAAACCATTCTTATTAATCCACAGTCTCTCTTCCTCATTTCCCACAGGCAGGAGCTGGATTTGGTTCAGGAAGGTGCCAGTGGTTCTCTATGGTGTGTCCCTCATCTCCTGTGTGTAGCTGCCTGCAAATGGTCTGCTTTGGGAAGAGCAGTTGTCTCATCTCAACGCTCCCTATTGCTCTTCCCAAAGTCAGGATTATGTCTCCTAATAACCATGCTTTTCCTCATTCTCAATTGAAGCACAATAATTCGGTTTCTACTTGGTTTGTAACTGCTCAGATTCACTGCCTGGGCTTTATCCACAGATTGAGGGATTTACACATTACAGAGCCAGAAGGGACTGGTGATGCTTTCCTCCCAACAGAGGCCCCAAGAGGTCCTTCAGCACACTCCTGGCTAAGAGGACTGCTGAACAGCAGCAAAAACAGCAAAATCAATCTTATCCTGATTCCAAATTTTCCAGGCCCATGTTAAGTTTGTCAATGACTCCTGCAGAGCAGAAGCTGGTCTGGCCCCTTGGCAGCAGTGCCTCCGCTTCCACCGGCGGCCGGGCTGACCTCCCTGGGCCCCTCCACACCAACAGCTGCAGACTCCCCATCCCTGGAAGTGTTCAAGGCCAGGCTGGATGGGGCTTGGAGAAACCTGGTCTAGTGGAAGATGTCCCTGCCCAGGGTAGGGGGTGGAAAGAGATGAACTTTAAGGTGCCTTCCAACCCAAACCACTCTGGGATTCTGTGGTTCTATGACAATTCCCCTTTCCCCACATTTTGGCTTCTTTGGGAGGTGTCCCCTGACTATCCCACCTCCCCTTCTCTCTCTCCCAGCAGCAGTTCTACCAGGATGTGCCTTTGACGCTGTTTTATGGCTCTTCCAGGATTCCTGTTCCTGCAGAGCTTCCCCAGGCTCCTGCACCCCTTAGGGATGCTGGCCACCAGCTGGTGGGTGCTGCTGAAGTTCCCTTGAGCACCCTGTGAGACTTTTAAAATTGGAATCCTGCCCAAAAAGAAGGTAATTATTCTGTCAAACCAGCCCTGACTGTATCTTATTCTTGTAGCTGTCTCTTGATTAACTTCCACAGCACCTGCTCTGTTCCATTTCCTTGATGTTGGACTGACAAGTCTGTAATGATCTGGGCCATCTCGTGTGCTCTGTGTTGCAATTCTGATTCTTTTCCTCTCACCATGAGCCAGATATCCACGGCAAGATTTTGAGTCAGCTCTTACAAAACCCTCTGAACATTACATTTTGTATATCTATATATCTTCTTCCATGCTAGATGCAACACTGCTTGGTTTTAGACAAAAGTCATCTAAAACAATTATAAAACCTGATGATAATTTTTGCGAGAGACGTTACTGTATTTTTGCCAACTCTGACATGAGTTTCCCAGAGAGAGACCACCTGACACTCGAGGAGCACCATGAGGCATCGCACACCTGATCCATGTCTTTAGCTGAGGGACAATGAAATATTTAAATCTGTCTGAGAAGCACAGGCTGGGGAGCAGACGGGGTTGTGCTGCTGGGATGTCGATGGGTTTGACCTCAGCTGCTTCACCCACTGCACAGCCTAAACATTTGTTTAACGCCACCTTTGTCGATCGAACTCGACCAGATTTGAACTTTGAAGGAGCTAATTGCTTTTCCCAATTCTGTGGTAGCTATCGCTGTGATCTAATAGAAAACTGAACTTAATTAGGCTCGTTCCACGGAGATTAAGAAGGTCTTTTCCACCTATCGTATTCATGGCTTAATGAAGTGTGGATGTGAGTGTCTTTGTTGATGTGCTCACAACAGCCTCTGGTCCCCACAGCTGTGCACAGCTGTGCAGTTTGCAGAGCAGCCTCGTTGCTGGCTGCCGGTTCCAGATGTGCAGGTGACCTTTAGTGTTTGCTGTGTTGCTGATGTGAAGTTTGACAGTCCAGCTACGTTCAAGCATCCGGCTCTGCTCCTGGACACACACCGGAGACAGTTTAATGCTCTAAGTCACTCTCTTGGCAATTAGTGAAGGAACAGAGGAGGTTCAGGTTTTAATTACAAACTTATCAAACAGCAAAAACACTTCAGTTGTGTTAGCTTTACCTGAATCTCGCTAAGAAGTAGCAGAAAATATCTTTAAGAAATAAAATGTTTTGACAAGAATGTCTCTAAGCACTCTCACCTAAAGATAAAAATTAGTATTTATTTCAGTGTTTATATCTGTACAGGTAAATATTGCTTCCAAATCTGTCACTACAGGCCCATCTGACTAAGCAGATGTAGGTGCCAGATCCTGGTGTGTAGGATTTCCACCTGAGCCTGACAAGTTTAGGAAAATCAGGCTGTAATATTCATTTGAAGTCCTGGCCTGCCCTACAGAGCTTCAGGAGTTATTCAGAAGAGAGATGGAGGCTGCACAGCACCGGGTCACTTCTGGATGCAGAGCAGGGAGGCAGGAGGCTCCCAGAATTTCCCAGCTGCTAATTAAATCCCAGAGGATTTAGAGAAAATTGTGGAGAGCAGAAAAGATGAAAGAGAAACCCAAATGAAGCACTTCAGCATGTGTTCAAGAAACCCTTTTAAAAGGAGATTTAAATAAAAAAAGTGGCTGTAAATAGCCTTTGTGCTGAACGATTCACAAGGTCAAAGAACACAAATACCTCGATTGCCCATTTTAGCTGTAAAAAAGGTCTGTTCTCTCCTGCTTTGAAGGATCGGGTGAAGCACAAGCTCCTTGGGAAGGAGAAAGTCCTGCAGTGTACCTGAAAACTCTTCACCCCTGTGTGGGTTTTCTTTTCACTGCTAATTCCGAAGTGGGACTGAAAAGGGTAAGTTTTACTCAGATGTCATTGAAAGCAGCAGTGCCTTCCATCCGGCAACGAGAAAAGCAGTGTTTAAACCAGGAGTGAGAGTGCCCAGGACGTGGCTGCTGGACGGTGCACGGGAGAAAGCCCGGGAGATCTGTGCCAATTTCTTCTTTAATTGCATCCGAGCCGTGCAGCACATTGCGAGCTTCTGCAGAACCCAGGCGGCTTCTAGAGCCTTCTGCTGTCTTAAAAGAACAGTGTGAGTTCTTTCTCCCTTCTCCATCTCCCTAAAAGCAATCTCAGGACCCCCGCGAACCCAGAGCTAGTGACCAGCTATGCCGGAGTAATGCAAATCCTAAAGAGCAGTAACAGAAACCTCTTAGTGCCTATTAATTAATTATTAACCTGTTAACGCTGGGCCATTGCAGGAATGATGCATTTGTTTCTCTGAACCCCCCTGCAGCACTTCACTCTCCTGATCTCAGCTATCTTCTTCCTCACACTGCTCAAAAATGTTATTTATTGTTCAGGTGTGCCCAGCCTGCCTGCTGTGAGACCCTGGCTGGCGGCCCCCTTGGCCGGGACCCTGCCCTGCCTGCACCCTGCCCGCTCTCCTGGCCCAGCCCATGGAATCACAGACTGCTTTGGCTGGGAAGGGACCTTAAAACCCATCGTGTTCCACCCCCTGCTCTGGGCAGGGACACTTTCCACCATCCCAGGGTGCTCCAAGCCCCGTCCAGCCTGGCCTTGGACACTTCCACAGGGATGGGGCAGCCACAGCTGCTCTGGGCACCCTGTGCCAGCCCCTTCCCACCCTCCCAGCCAGGAATTCCTTCCCAATATCCCATCCATCCCTGCCCTCTTTCAACCCACGGCTATTTCCATGACCCTGCCCGGGCTGTCCCTGCCTCCCTTCCTCCATCAGCCCTGAAATGTCTGGCTGGTGTGAGCTCATTGCCACTGTCCCCACTGCCAATTTGTCTGCAACAACCAAACCTACACCGGGATCCTGCTGGAAGTAAATCCTCCCATTTGTAGAAGCAATGTGACTGCAATACTCGCTGCCTCCAAGTACACACACCCCTCATTGCAAAGGTAAGAATGAGGATTTGCTGTTTAAAATGCCTTTTTCTTCAAGTTTTCTTTCTAATTTCAAAGGCAACTAACAGTGGAAAAAGTACCCAGAAGACAGGAGAATAAATTGATGTTTCAGACCTTCATACTGAAAACCAAAACTTACTCCATTGCAGGTGATATTTTTATTTACCATTAGTAGGCTGTTTGTATTTACTACAAACTGTAAAAACAGAAGAATAGTTAGAGTCAACACTGGGTAAAACCCCTTCAGTCTTTTACTGAGTCTTCCTCTACACATATTTAGTTCAGGGTAATATGATTTAGTGAAAAATTAAAAATAAATTAGGGTATTCCCTCTCATTAATGTTTCTACTGAGATGTTCAGTATATTTATAATTTGCTTGCACAATTATTAGGACAATTTCTGAAATGAATATCAAACAGGGAGGCAGTGATAAAGAGTTGAGTGTATCGAAGCACTTTGAATGAAACCTCAGAGCCCCTTCCAGGGCCTAAAGGGGCTCCAAGAGAGCTGGGGAGGGACTTGGGACAAGGGCCTGGAGGGACAGGACACAGGGAATGGCTTCCCAGTGCCAGAGGGCAGGGTTAGATGGGATATTGGAAAGGAATTCTTGGCTGGGAGGCCCTGGCACAGGGTGCCCAGAGCAGCTGTGGCTGCCCCTGGATCCCTGGCAGTGCCCAAGGCCAGGCTGGACACTGGGGCTTGGAGCAGCCTGGGACAGTGGGAGGTGTCCCTGCCCATGGCAGAGGGGTGGAATGAGGTGGTCTTGAAGGTCCCTTCCAACCCAAACCATTCTTGGATTCTGTGATTTCCCAGGATGTCAAACAGATCCCTCCCTGGTCTCTGCCCTTGGGGTAGGCAGATCTCATGGGGCAGCTCCATACAACCAACACACGGAAGAAATCTCAAGAGCTGCTCCCGGCTCTGTCCAGGCTGACATGGCCTCATGAAGGTTGCACAGTCCTCTCACACTGACACGGCAGCCTCGGGCATCCCAATTATCACATGGACTCATAATGAATGGAAAAATCCATCGCCTGTGCAGCCAGGACACTGGGTCCTGTGCCCAGGGGCTCCAGTGCAGCAGCACCCTGATATAGAAATCCATTGCCCTGAGGAGGCAAATCCACAGGACAGTGACAGCCGTCTTTGGAAGCCAATGATTAATGCTGGATGTGGCGGTGGAGCTTGGCAGATCGGCCTCACCGCTCTGGGCTGCTGCCTGCGGGGCACGGCCGCGCTCGCGGCTCTGCAGGGTGAGCTGCAGGGACAGCCCGTGGGAACAGGACCTCTGCCACTCCTCTCCTACTTCATCTTCTTAATGTGAAATACACTATAGTTCCCTATCGAACTTAAGAAACTGAGAAGCAGCTCAGAAAATTTTTGTGGCAAAAGAATTTCGCATCAGCATGGCCAGAACCCCCTGAGCCCCTCCATAAGCAGCTCAGAATCTCCTCTGAGGATATGGATGCAGGAATGGAGTTGTCACCTGCGAGGGAGCACACACTGGCACCCTGAGGGATGGTGCCACTGGTGTGTCACTGCGTGTGCTCCAGACAGGCAGCCTGCTTCGGGAGCAGGGGACACGGTCACTTGGGCTTAGGGCACATCCAAATGACAACGCAGAAATGCAGGCAGTGACACGAGGCACACAAGGTTACCTGTGCCTGCCTCTGGAGCAGGGAACAGCTGATGGCCTCCCAGGCAGGGCTGCCGTGTCTGCCGAGCCACGGCTGATGGGAACATTCCCCAGGGTGCGTTTGAGAAGTCACAAGGGACCATCCCCACCCTGTGCCACCTCCCTGTGTCAGTGCCCGCTGGTGGCTGTCCTGCTCTGTGGCAGGACCAGCTGAGCCATTCCCAGGGGGTTCCTGGGGTCTCCTCCCCACCTGGGTTACCTGTGCTGGGTCACCCAGGGCTCCCTCCCAGCCTTGTGTCTGACATGTCCCACGAGTGTCCCCACGGGTGCTGACAGCTCGGGGAGGTGGCCCTCTGTCCAGTTCAGTCTGTCCATCCACCTCCATCTGCTGTCCTGCTCCCCAACCCTGCCAGCGCTGCATTGGTGGCTGGTTCCTGCATGGCCCTGCAGCTCCTCACAGGAGCTCCTTCTGTGGGAACACCAGAGCCAGAGATGTCGCTGGAAATGTGTCACATTGCCCTTCGTTTACTGATTCCTACTCCTATTCCTCCTCTTGCTTTGATGGGGAAGAGGATTTTAATCAATTTAAGTGGTGTTCTCTGAGAGTTGATAGAATATTAGACTGTGGAAACTGGCTGATAAAGTGCATTTCAGTGTGTAACTGTGCTGTGTGCCCGGCATATCTCTGAATGTCAGAGGCCATGGCAGAGCACTGGATCTCTCCCTCTGTAACATGGAGTAAAAATGCCTTCAGTCCTCGGGGCTTAAAATCCCATCTCCTCCTGCAAGGCCACGTGTAGCTCAGGGCAATCCTTCTCCTGTCTCTCCAGAGATGGGCCCATTACTACAGTGCTTGAGCAAGTGTTTATGGTGAAAAAGAGCACAGTATAAAACTAAAAGGTTAAAAAATAGCCACAGGGTTTAATCTCCTTGTAAAGGTGAAGATCATGTATGTTTTACCTCTGGCTTGTACTTTGTTTAAAGATAAGGCCACATGGATGAGGTTATAAAGCATGAAAAGCATTTCTAAGAAACACTGGTTTAAAAAGTGACGGAAAAATGTGTAAGTGAGCAAACAATCCTGAATGGCTTATTGCATGACATAGCTATTAAGAAGAGAAAATGTGGAATAATCTATGTAATCTATGAAAAGAATATTTTCATAGACAGATTCTTTCACATGGTAATATAATAGCAAAACTGCACATTTACATTTTATTTGCAGATTTTTGTACATAAGATTAATAGGCTATTGGTGAATTATTGCCACTATTACATTTAATATGAATCCTTACAATCAATAAAATGAGGACAAAAAGCCACTGCTACTGTACAGCAAGTCAGAATATCGCTGTAATTCGTCCTGGAAGCCTGAAGACAAGACTTTTATTTTTATTTCTATTTCCCTGCCCAAGTAGGGTTGATGTTGGTCCAACAGTTTGCTCATGGCCAGGGGATCCCCTGTGCAGGGGTCTCTGGGAGCTTGGCTCATGGAGCAGAGGGAAGAGCCCCAGTGCCTTGTGCACGGCACCGTGGGGTGGGGGCAGGAGCCTCCAAAAGGGCTGTGGTGTGGGTGACTGATCCTCACCGAAAACGGTGGAAAATGGGTTCCTGGTGAGCAGCACAGGCACCTCTGGAGAAGGAGCTTGGTCAGCTCTGGCCTGGCCATACCCAAGGGCAGGGAGGATGAGCAGGGTGATTTTACTCTTTGATTTGCTGTAATAGCCTCCAAGTATTACCTGAGACCGGGCAGAGATGAAGAATTGAAAGTAGTTAAGAGACAACCTGAGGCAACAACATTCCTCTGCCTGCCAACAGATCTGCTCCACATCAGCCATCCGTAGGAAGCAGCCCTGCAGCAGCGCCCTGGGCTCAGCTCTGTCCCCAGGTCCCCATCCTCCTCCTATCCCATCCCACAGGCTCACTGGCTCTGCTCTGCCACCCACAGCCTCCCATCCTGGAGGGGAACAGAGAGGAAAACTGTGCCAGGAGTGTAAACTCAGCGCTCAGTCACAACCAGAGATGAAGTTGGAGGATGCAGGGAGCTGAGCCTGTTGGTGCTTGTGGGCATGTCTAAGGTTCTGTGCAAAAGCAGTAGGTGGGGGGGGGGATTCATAACCACTGGTATAAAAAGAAGAAAAAAGCAGAAAGTCCTCACAGGAATACTTGGAATCTCTTTTAAGGACAGTGTACGGGCTCAGGCAGCTGGGGAGAGTGTTTGCAGGAGCACCTCTGCCTTAGGGCTACTGGGGCAGGTCATGCTGAGCTCACTGTGCTGGACTTCATCATTAGGAAATATCAGGAATATTACATTGGAAATGCCAAAGATTACCAACCAGCCCCCTTTTAAACATAACAGAGCAGAAGCAGGATTTCTCCCCTTATTTGTGCAGTAACAAGAGGAAGAAGCCGTGCACTCACGCACCCAAAGGCCCAGCGAAGCGTCTGCCCCAATCTCTCTGGCTGTAAATCTTGGAGCGTGTGATCCTGGCCCCTCTGTTGGACACACAGCTCTGGCCACAGGACGCAGAGCAGCGTGACGTAGCTGAGTGAAGGCTGGCACAGCAATCTCAGCTGATGATTTAGCAAGTGGCACTCCCAGATGGGTTGAAGAGGACTTTACGATGCTTCTGACAAACTGTAAAGCTTTGTTTACCTGCCCTACAGAAAAATGAAGTAATGGGACAAATTTTATTTTACTTTTGCTGTCATTATTTTATTTGCAGTGCCAGAGTTGAGGGGCTGGATTTATGGGAACAGCTTATGAAGCTTTGGGCTCCCAGCAGCAGCCTCCGAGGCTGTGCTGCGGCTCTGAGCGCTGGGCAGAGGCGCTGCTTCCATGGAGGTTTGGCATAACTTTCCTCTAACCCAACAGCAAATTGTTAGGTCACTGGTTCAGATACAAAAAGTATTGGTATCTCCTGGGACACAATTCTTTGCTAGATATACAGCTGGTATCATCAATTAAGTGATTTCCTTGTTTAGATCTTGTGAAATGTCCTCAACCGTGAAATGGCTTTTCCCAGAGAAAGATTTGTGTCCGATTAAAGACACCAATGCTCTCAGTGGGCAACAAACTAACTTGGAAGGCTTTTCTGGGGGGTGGGGTCCTGGGAGCGTGGTGTCTCCAGAAGGAATTGTCCTTGATCCAGAGAACAGCTCAGGCTAACATCTGCGGGAATGTGGTGCTCCACAGGGCAGCACCCCAGGCAGGGCAGGAGTCAGCTCCAGTGCCCACTGCAACTTATGCTGGAAAACCAGGCGCTGGGTGGGAGGAAGGACAAGGCACAGGAGCAGGGCAAAGGGTGCCTGGCAGCACCTGCTTCCCTGGGCATTGCTGGCAGGGAATTTGGGAGGTGCTGGCAAAGGGTGGTGGTGGAGCACAGGGGCTGCGCCAGCCGTGGTGCATGGATGGGAGGGAAAGGCCTGGCAGGGGAGGTGTGGGGACACCTCGGTGCCCACCAGCCGCAGCACCCGGCTCCCCTCAGGTGTCTCTGCCACCCTTCCCAGGCCTGGCTGTGGTTGTCCTCTTGTCCAGTGCTGCCTGCAGATGCCAAAACATAGCTACAGCGGCCAGCGGTGTCTACGTTTGCATCCAAGGGCAATTTGTCCACCAGCCTGACTGCAGACCAAGAGCAGAAGAGGTGGGAATCCGTGTGGTTTTGGTCAGAGGGGCTCTCCGAAGCCCCTGGAGCTCCACAGGCTGAGAGCAGCAGTGACAGTGCTGTAGGCTGGTGTGCGTGTGGCATGGCTCCATCCCCGCACCAAGCAGGGGATCAGGGACAGCCCGGCTTCCACAGCTTCCAGAGAGGGAGACGATGGTGCTTTTGTCCTTGTGTCCTTGTGCCGGAGGTAGTTACCAGGGATTGCTTCCAGAGAAAGTGCCTGTCAGCAGCACTGCTGTCACTCGCTCTGTCCCTGTGCCCTGTGTGGTCCTAATTGGTTTCACAGGTACCTCTCACAAAATTACCTGTCACCGACACCAGGAGTAAAAATGGGCAAAACCTTTACAGCTAGAAGGAGTGTGATGGATTGCCAGCTTCCCTGGGCCACACACTTACCCAAAGGATGTGCATTTCCTGGTGATTTAGAACAATTATCCTTGCCTGTAACCTACATTTTCCGTGAGTTTCGACTCCTGCCCTGGGTGGAAGAGGCAGTGAGCTTTCATTCTAAAATGAAATAATTTCTCAGTGTAGTCTTGACACACATGACTGATGTGTGTGTTTGTGTTGGACAGATGCTCCTGCACCCATTTCCAGCCTCACCATTGGGGTCATCTCCACCCTCTGTGCTGTGAGTTGGGAAGGGGAGCATCCTGCTGCTGGCACAGCCGTGTTTCTGTTGGCAAGGGGGACAAGCAGGACCTTGGCACTGGGTCAGCCTGGGTCAGACCCATCCTCGGCACCGAGCGGTCCCTGGGGCTCCTCGTGGCTCTGCCAGCTGCCACAGTGCAGCCCAGACAAGCTTTCCAGTTCCCTGCTGCCACTGCAAACTGCCTCACCTTGTTCTGGAAAGTGATGTGTCCTTTGGTGTGAGGGTCTGGGAAATGCTCTCTCGGAAGGGGGAAGGGGAGGAAGAAAAAGGAAAGGAAAGTAACGCTGCAGTTCTGAGTCTTGAGCCATTCTGCAAAGGGAAATAAAAGCCAGGATGAACATTCCTGGGCTGGTAATGGCACTCCCACAGAGAGGGGAGTCTCCAGCAGTGCAGAAAGAATGGTGGGGAGAGACCCTCAGTCAAGGAGATTGATTTGGTAATTTTCAATCAGTGCTACAGGCTCTCAGCTCAACCGCACTTGTTTCTTCCAAAATCATCAGCAAGACAATTACAGAATTTAACACAACCCTACCAACGTTTGGGTGACACTCCAATTGCAAGGAAACAGGAATTTTTGTTTGTTTATTTGTTTGGTTTCTTATTTATTACCACACTACCTCTCTCTCCCTTTGAGTCAGGGGAGCCAGATGGCAGCACTTAGAGAAAGTCAACAGCGGCACTTTGGGGAAATAAAGTGTGTTCATTTAAAAATAAATAAATAATCCGTGCAGTCCATTAACCACAGCTCAAGGCAAACAGCCTTAATGGTTTTCTTAGTTAAAAGGAAAAGACCATTTTGGAGTCCTGGCAGATTCTGGGACATACCTGCTGGGGCCACACAGTTGTCACCCCATTTCCCTGCCTCTGAGTGCACGCAAAACACCCACAAGAGTGCCCTGACCTCCTGGACATGTGGGTCTGCAGGGAGGCATTCCCTGGGTCCGAGCTAACAGCAGTGGGGAGATGGTGTGGCTAAGACAGAGGAGGAAGACAGTGGTGGTAATTAATTAAACAAATAATTAGGTATCTACATACATAAGTAAACAACCTTCCCCGAGTCTGTATAGAACCCAGAAGTACGTGCATGGAGACCAAAATCCTGCATGTTTGGCCAAGCTGAAAGCTCCGTTCAGAAAGGATATGATCCTTCTCCTCTCTTGGGGCACAAAGTGTTTTGTTTGGCAGACACCACACTGCTGCAATTACTCCACACTATTGGGAGCAAATCATAGCAGGGAACAAGAAGAAAACCCCGTTGGCCACAGCTGTTCTTTTTTCTGAAGCCCATTTGTACATGAGCAGTGGATGGAGATGTTCTCCCTCAAGAGCATCTGCTGAAGGTACAGCTCTCCGTGGGTCACCTGCTCCTCCCTGACCTGCCAGCATCCCACAGGACTTCAGTATCCCACAGGATTTCACCTGGCGTTGCACCACACGCCCTCCACACCTGAATGTCTGTGGGTTAGCCACCAGGAGAGGATGGTGATGGGGCCACAGTGAGAAGCTTCCACTGTTCATGGCCAGAGGCTCTGTGCTGGAGGACCTGGTGATGCTTGGCTGCATGGAGCCATTTTCCCAGAGCTGAGGACCAGCACATGAAAGACATGATGAGGGAAATGAGCAGGGGAGGTTTCAGAGAGTTAAACTCATTAAACTTGAAAATAACAGTAGCCATGATAATAAACATTTTGGAAAAGCCAGATGGTTTGGTTTGAAGGAGACATCAAAAAACTCCAACTTGAAAGCTCAAGTGAAAGAAGTTTTCTCTATGTATGGAGTTTTTCAGAAATCTTGATTTTTACATTGATGCAGTTCACTCCCCCATCCTTTATTTTTGTAGCAATAATTTCATTCTCATTCAAAATGAAAACTGCTGAGTTTGAAGCCCCTGGTGACCCAAAGGCCGTTGCCTTCTCCCAGATGGACACTGTGGAGATGTGTTTGTTGCCAGAGTTGCTATGGCTGTGTCATGCTGCGATGGTTTCACCCACGAGCCGTCACTCCCGGGGGCTCTGGGAAGGATCCCCCAAGGAGGGCGGAGCTGTGCCTGCAGTACAGGGGCAGGAAGAGATGGAGGAATAGCAGCAAGGATCTGTGCGGATTCACTCGGAGGTGTTTTCCTGCAACCACATGCTGCCTCAAATTCCTCAGAAACTTCTTCCTCCCAGTGCCAATGGATGTGTTTTCTGTTCTGTCCAATGACTTTTAATGTATCATTGAACTTATTTTATAGTGAATATTATGTGGTTTAAATATTTTACTGTCTCACACCTTCCTCTGAACATTTGTGTAGATTTTGCTCTTGTTTCTGCTGAGAGGTCTGATTTCCCATGGATAATGTCTCTTCTGATTCTTCGTTATATTTTCATTTTATGTCGCTGTGAGAATCAAGTGCTTTTGCTGTTAATATGAACCTGTCATTAGACTTTCCCAAGACTGATTAATTAATAACTGAGCTGGCTAGATGGATTAAATAAATTGAGTACCATCACCCTGCCAAAGCCAGACCTCTCAATAAACTTCACAGGAATTCCAAAAGGGATAATTTTCACTTGTATGTTTTTGCTTCCAGCCATGCCCTAAGTGTGACTCTGAAGGAACCATGGCAGAGCTCCTCAGGAGAGATTTCCAGACGGTCAGTGGAAAGTCAGCAGGTTCTCTGGAAAAAAACCCACAAAGAAATCCTCCGTGGGTGCTTGAGCAAACCCAACACAAGCCTCCTCTGAGCTTTGCTCTTCTCAAACCGTGGTGGGGATTTTCTCACTGAGAAGAGCCCAAGCCGGCTGTATCCCGGGAAGGACACGAGCTGCCCTGCAGGGACACTCACTCCCAGGGTGATTCCCGTGACCCGGTGGGGTCAGCACGGCGAGCTCCTGCTGAGAGATGGTCTCGAATGGGGCAATGAAAGGTGAACGGCTTCCCGAGGGTTTTCTGAGCTGGATCGGCTCCATAGGATGCAGCAGGAGCAAGGAGGGGCCGGGACCCCAGAGCTGGGCAGGAGGAGGAGGGAGGAGAGGGGTTGGGACAGCCCAGGCAGGCTGGGACAGCTGCTGCGCTGGTGCCACCAGGCACCGAGAGGGACGTCTGCTGTCAGAGCTGTCAGCCTCCAGGAGAATGACTGCTGTTCCTTCCGTCACCTTCCCCTCCCAGCTTGCTTTAACACCTTCCCTGCCCAGCCTTACGTGCCTCCAGCTCACTTCAGCACATATTTAACATCAGTTCAGGGACCTGGCAGAAGGATGTTGAGCTGGAAAGCTCAGCCGTATTTCCCTGTTTCAACTGGTCTAATGAAGATTGTTACCTTGTTCTACAGAGCTGCACCTTTTCTGGCCCCAGTCCATCACAGCAGAAGGAAGGATACTGGTGAGGACATCTGAAACCAGAACACTTTCCAAAGAAGCTCCTTGCTCTTCTGGTTTTCAGTCTTGGGCAGCGAGTAACAAGCAACAGGTCAAGGGATAATGGCCCCAGATTGCACCGGGGGAGGTTTTGAAGCGATACCAGGGAACATTTCCTCAGTGGAAGAGCTGTCCACCCTGGCACAGCTGCCTGGGGCAGGGGTGGAGTCCCCATCCCTGGAGGGGTTTAAAACAGTGTAGATGTGGCACTTGGGGACATGGGTTCGTGGTGGCCTTGGCAGTGCTGGGGGATGGTCTGAAAAGGTCTTTTCCAACCTAAACATTTCTCTGATTTTTTGATTCAACCCTGCCCACACCACCCCTGCCATTGCCAGCAGCTGTCACCCACAATCTGCTCCTGGGAAACATTGGAGGCAGTGAAGACATCCAGCACTTCTCTCTCATACATATAAAAATATTTCTTCCTCTTCCAATGGCAAAATTAAAGAAAATCAAGTTTCTGTGAAAACCTCACAAAGAGAAAGATGAAAATCACAGAAAACTCATTAGAAAACACATTAGAAAACAAATCTTATTCAGCCTCATCTGCATTTAACATTTTAAACTTGGTATTTTTAATATGCTTAAGGGCACAGTTCATTTAGATTTAAGGTAAACACTTCACTAAATATCAAACATTAATAGAAATTTTGTAAAAATATTGGTTTGATGCTACTTGCAGAGTATGGTTTTTTATAGATAGAGGTGCAAGCTTTGATATGCATAATTACTCTGCAGAAAGTTTTAAATGATGAAGCAATTGAAAAAAATGCATCAAGTTAAATAATTATATGTAAAATAAAATTAAAGAAATGAATGGTTCATTATCTCTTTTAAAAGCTTTTCTTTTTCCTCCAGGAATGAACATTTTTGATCTTATCTGCACCCTGGTAGGAATAAAGTGCTCTTGCTCTCATCCATGACACATGGCTTCTCTTCCAGCTCCACAAATCTCCATGAGGGAGCAGTGGAAGGGGGTGTTTGTAACGCTGAGGTTGGATTTAAGGAGTGTGTGTGTGTGTGCTGCTTCCCCTGCGAGCGAGCTTTAAATCTCCTGTGATCACACAGAGTACTCCAACCCACTTTGCCATATTTCTGCTATAAATGGGAACCAATTCATCCCTGCAAGCTTATTCCTTCTTCTCTCAAACCAAACAGACATGACTAGAGGGTAAAAAAACCCCAACGCAGTGCCACCAGCGAGTGAAAAGAGGCATGTGAGGGGTGTTGGGGTCAGGAGACGCTTCCTGCACGCTTGGCCATCATTCACTGCCTGACTCAGTCACTGACATTCAAGCTTACCACCAGGAGAGCATCAGTGCTGCAGGCAGGAAGCTGGAGAAATGTTCAAACAACCATCTCAGGAGGAGAGTTTAGGAAATAATCTTGTGCAATTTAAAAAAACCAAAAATCTTCCAAGCAGCAATGAAAGTTGCCTGTGGAAAATCAGAGTTTTCTTCCTTTTTACAGCAGAAGAGAAAGTTGGAAGCACCGGAGTTGTGGGCACTCCGGTGACTTTGATATCCACCCTGCTCTCAGTGGGATGTTGGGTTGGAGACCCCACAAGTCTCCTCCTTTCCACACTATTCCCCACGCTGTGGTTACGTGCCTGTCCATCCCAGCGAGGCCAAGGCGAGGGCAGGATCTCAGCACGGATCTTGCTGGGCCCTTTTCAGGTGCAGCTGGGCAGGGTGCTGGGCCATCCCAGCTGGACCATGCTTTGGCCAGGGAAGGTTGGGCCACATGACCTCTGAGGTCCTTTTTCTAACCTGGCACTCTGGGATTCTCTGGTTTTTTGAGTAACAGCAACTTCAGTTACAATTTCATGTTCTGTTTCTTCTGGAGTGAGAAGCAGAGAACTCTTTTGGGAGCTGAAGGTTTCACTTTCTTAAAACCCAGAGATTATTTTGAAATAAAAAACCAAAAGAGTCTCTTGCTTCTGTCATAATAGACAATAAAATTTCAGCTTCTTTCTCTCATCCTTGAGCTCTGCTGTATTTGCTGTAATTGTAGCCAATCATGCGGACAATAATCAGTCTGATAAGTATTAGCATTTTTTTGGGAAAAAGATGGCTTTAATAATCAGTTATCTGCAAATTTTAGTGTCCTCTGTACTCAAATTAACTCACCTACCTTTTTAGAGGCCCTTCTCCTGGACAGTCCATTTCCTGCCTTGAGGTCTGTCCCTGCTCCGTGCCCACACTGGGACAGAAACATGTCTCTCATCTGGCTTTTTCTCCCAGCCCCATCTGACAATCCTTTTGCGTGTTCTGTCTAGCCAAGAAAACTTGTTTTACTGAAAAGTTTTAAATCTCTTCTTGCAGGAACCTTTTAAGATGAACTAAATAATTGTGCTTTGCCTATGTTTCTGCCAGTTTATCTGTAAAAATCTGCTATGTGTATATTATCTCTCCATGTTTTCCTTCTGCTTTGCACCCGGTCCTTCTGCAGAGCTGCACAGGAGGGAATCCTTCATTCTCAGGAGCTCTGAGCTGCTGTAAGGACACCCAGCCCAGGTCTGCTGGCTCACTGCACCCCTGGGATAAAATCCCCAGTGTTCCTCCAGCTTCGCTCTGCAGTGTGGATGGACTAATGGGAATAGTTGATGTCTGGAGACAAACACAACCAAGGAAGCTGAGAGCAGGATGGACACTGGACATCCACGGACCTCTGTGCAGACAATGCCATTGGGATTTGCTGCTGCAGTTCTCGCCTGCAGGAACACTTCTGCAAGTGTTGCTTTTGAGCCATGCTGGCAATGAGATTCCTTTGGTTCAGCTTCTTTCTCCTGGTGTGTTCTGAGGACAGCGGTGTCCTTCACAGGCTGGAGGGTCCCTCCTGGCTCCTCTCTGCTGTGTGTCCCCACCCCCTCCTCACCAGAGCCAGGCCAGTGCAGGGGATCTGGCCAAAGCTCGTAATGAGCTCCCACCCCAGTGTGATTTTCTGCTCCTGAGGGTGGGCTGGGAGTTCTGTCTTTGTCACCATCTTTATTGCATTTAATTAATTACTGATGCTGCTCCTGTGCCAAGCACACCCTGCACTGATCTATGCATGCATGTGGTGG
The DNA here is from genome assembly GCA_013399195.1 of Dicrurus megarhynchus. NCBI lineage: Eukaryota > Metazoa > Chordata > Aves > Passeriformes > Dicruridae > Dicrurus > Dicrurus megarhynchus. The sequence continues at coordinate 71,893 of VXAD01006701.1, read as the reverse complement.
CTGAACCCTTCTCACAGGCTTGACAGGTTTGGGTCAGAGTCTGCTCGTCCACGACTGCTCAAGCAATGTGCTGAGTCCTGTCAGCCACTGCTGTGGATGGAGGATCTCCCTGGAGCACCGTGTGGCCCTCACAGGCCGTCCTCCTGCAGAGCTGTCTTCCAGCTCCAGCTCCCACCTCTCTGCAAATACGGAGTTGTCTTTGCCAGTATGAGCTGCAGTGCTCAATTTTGTGTCTAAGCAAAGAGCTGGGTGGGTGCTGCAGGTTTTGGGTGTTGTGGTGGGGCTGCAGGGCATTGCCCCACGTGCACTGGGAAGCCCAGGAATGTCTCTGTTCCATCCTGCCCGTTTCAGCCCAGCGTCAGGACAGCCCTTGTGCTGGCATCCCACGTGCCACCTGCCCCTGCCCTCCCTGTGCCAGTGCCGTGTGCTCAGGGCTGTCCCACATCCCCGTCCCGGTGCCTGCTGCCACACCCCACCTCTGCCCATGGATGGTTGGCTGGGACCTGGACTGCTTCCCGAGGGGTGCTGAGGTGTTGTGTGCATCACTTACGCTTCAGCTATGCCACTGCCTTTCCCCACCAGCTTTACATTATCAGTCAGACCAGTTTCCCAGTGTTTCTTTGGAGTTTGATGCTATTAAGTGTTGATCCATCAATGTTTCATCTGTATCTGTAAAAGCTGCTTTAGGTATTGACTGTCCCTGGGTTACTCACTTGGTGCTTATCTCAGTAAATCCTTCACTTGTGCCATGGAAATAAAAAACTTTGATATTTATATGAAAATACTTTTGTTTAGAAAACAATTGCGATTTACAGCTCAAACAGGCTTTCTCGATTCCTATTTAAATTTATGACTACTTTCTAGAAGTGCCTTCTGGGGACATTTCTGTCTCTTTCAGTGCATCTTCATGCTCTGAATACATAATTTAGTAAGAGATCCTTCTCAACGATATCCCCCCAGCAGCTGGGGAATTGAAGATGTTTGCAAAGATTTGAGTTTGAAAGGTTTAACTGTCATTAATTTGAAGATTACAGTCAGAGAGCTTTGTAGATTGTAATGTGTGATGCAATTACACTCTGCTAATGTAATATATCTAATTTTTTGAATAGATGGTTTGTTTTCGTATTTCCAGTGCTCAAAGACAAAGAGATTTATAATCCAAAATGCTAACTCAGGTGGGATAATTTACTGCTATGGTTACAGTGGGAACATCCTCTGCCCAGACTTTCCTGTTTGCTGGATTTCACTTGGTCAAGCAGAGAGAAGGAGTCGCTGTGTTCTGTGTTAGCAGGGTATTTTATTATTTAGAGGCACAGTCCTATCTCTGCGTGCAGGAACACTTTAATATCACAGACTGGTTTGTGTTGGAAGGGACCTTAAAGACCATTCATTTCCAACCTCTGCCAATGCACACATTGCATCAACCTCTCTGTTACAACATTTTCACTCACATTAACTTGCATAAAATAAAAATTGCAAAATGATCTATTTAACATCTTATATTTAACAACTATACCTCAAACTCTCAGATGTGGCTGCTCGAAGAGCTCGGAGTGTAACCAGTGCTGCCGGAGAGCCCCACACAGGTGCAGTGGCTGGGGGTCTCTGGTTCCTAAGACGGATGATGCACTGGTGTCCCACCCACCTGACCACATGCTTGGTGGAGGAATCACTGGCTTTGGTCTGTTGGATCTGATCCCTGTCCTTCGAGGCGTTTGCTCAAACAGGATAAAGACTTGGCTGGGAAGTGATTCACTAACTGTAGCTGTGATGAGACCATGCCGTGAGCTGGCAGTGAAACCCTTCCTAGGACACGTCTTGTAATTTAGACAAGCACCAGAGCTGAGAACTTAGAAATGCACCATTTCTGAAAGCTCTTATCCTAAAACACTTCTGTGACAGAGGGGTTGACTTGCACTGGGGGTGGCTGGGCAGAAGGGAATGGTGCCAGCTGCCTCCCCAGAGACACACAGTATTTGAACCATGAACACAGGATCTTCCAAGCCCTCAGGGAGGCTCAGCCCTTTTTTCTCCTCCTGAGAGTCTTAGGACTGCTGGGTGCAGCTCAATGTTAGGCATTCAGGTCTACGTCTGATTTGCATAAGAAGTTCAGAGATAATTCAATAAATGCCATCGCAACCTCAGAAAAACTTGTTGAGGTTTAATTGGATAGAACAGTAATTTTATCTGCTGTTCATTGTATTAAACGTTCCAGCAGTGTGTTTATTTTTAGTGGAAGGAATTAATTTTGTAATTATTAGCGTTGGGCTCTTTTGGAATCTCTGCATATATTACCTGCTCTGTTTGTGCCTTTTAGCATCATTGTGTGCCAGATAGTTCTGGGCTCTGTCTACTGTTCCTGTTAAATCGGATCTGACACCATGCTGGGAATCAATACACTGTTAAAAAAGGGTTAATTGCTCTGTTTGTCTCTCCCCATGGCTGCTGGGGAGGATTCCCTGGCACAAGCAGCTGGAGTGGTGCTGCAGCTGTGACACACTCCTCTGCACGCCCCTGTCCCGGTGGTGACCCAGCCTCGACAGTCGGATTTACACTTCACCAGCGTTGATTTCATCCTGGAGCACTGGGATGGCGTGTCTGGTGCTGTCACAGGGGATGGTGGGGCTGGTCTAGTCCCTTGGATGGCATGTCTGGTGATGTCATAGGGGATGGTGGGTCTGGTGCTGTCACAGGATGGTGGGGCTGGTGCTGTCACAGGGGGTGGTGGGGCTGGTGCTGTCACAGGATGGTGGGGCTGGTGCTGTCACAGGATGGTGGGGCTGGTGCTGTCACAGGGGATGGTGGGGCTGGTGCTGTCACAGGATGGTGGGGCTGGTGCTATCACAGCTGCTGACAGTGCTCCATGAACACAGTGCTGCTGTGCTGGGTGCTCAAACTGATGTGAAAATCCCACTGGGCTGATGGGCACAGCCCTCACCTGGAAGTGCAGCTGGTGTTGCTTTTAAAAATGGCTGAGAAGTGAGGCAGAGGAGATCCTCGGTGACCTGCTCAGTGCCTCGGGCCTCACAGATATGTGGCTGACCCAACAGAGACACTGGAGTGGGGGACGGTGGATGCTCTTCCCAGGACATGGAATGACCAAGCTTTTGGGACTGCCCAGGGCAGGGGTTTGGGCACAGCAGCCCTGGCCGGGGGCACGGGGAGGCTCCTCCTCTCCAGTCCCGTGGCACAGCAAATTCTCCTGTTGAACTGGTGCATCCCAACAAGACCTGTTGGAGACAGTTCAAAACACCCCTGGAGAAAATGGAAGGAAAAGAGAGGAGCTTTCCTTACAGCAGTTCAGGGGTCTGCAGGGTTGACACAGAGTCATGGAATGTCCTGAGCTGGGAGGGACTCACAGGGATCATCCCAGCCCCCGTCCCTGCCCGGACACCCCAACACCCCCACCCTGGGCATCCCTGGCAGCGCTGCCCAAACGCTCCTGGAGCTCTGGCAGCCTCGGGGCCGTGCCCATTCCCTGGGGAGCCTGGGCAGTGCCCAGCACCCTCTGGGGGAAGAACCTTTCCCTGCTCTCCAGCCTGACCCTCCCTGAGACAGGTCCTAGCTATTTGGGGCAGGTATTTTCAAAAAGGAACTTACGGAGAGGACCAATTCCTCCTTCCTCAGGTATGGCAGGGGCTGGGCTCGCCCTCTCTGGGCCCTTGGCTGTGTCACTGAGACGTGGCTGTGCCCAGCAGACAGCACAGCTCCACAGCTGCTGTTCCCATCGTCGCTTACCAAGTACAAGTTACAGTGGGTTACTGTTATTATCATTGTTATCACACTGTGTGTGGGACTGAATCTGTCAGAACAGATGATCTTCCTTATTAATCACCTCATATCCGATATTCTGGAATCATGGCATCTAAGAGATTACCTTTGCACTTAACACATCCTTCTGGTAACATTATTGTGGCTGTGGTAGTCCATGACACTTGTCAATGACAACTAATAATGTTTAAATATAATTGGAGAAATATTTTATACAACAGCATTTAAATATCATTAGTCAGTATTTTAGTAGCAAACAATATTTTAAATGTATTCACTGCTACTGCTAATCACCTCAAACCTAAAGGCTGATTTTCCTTGATGTGCGAGTTTCACCATTTCCAGTTCCAGCAGAAGGAACCACATTGCTGGGGAAGTCCTTCCCTCTGTGAGCTCCATTTTGCCATTGGTTTGTTATTGTTGTGTTATTATTTCCATCAAAACCCCCTCGGAGGTAAATCACAGCCACTGATGCACCACTGGGTGTTGAATCTAAGGCTTGTGTGAACAAACACCCCCCAGCACTGGTGCACATTCCTCAATGTAAGCGACTCCTCACCCTCTAAACCATTACAATATTTAACATCACATCACATTTTGGAATGAAAAATCTTGATCTGCTTGGTCAGAAGTCATTATCAATCAGTATTATATTTTTATATTATTTTCTTATCCCTATTTAGCAGAGAAACTATTTCTGAGGATCGCAGGTCTTCCCAAGGATTTTCGGGGATGAAGCCAGCCAATCCAGGGGACAGGAGCCATTTGCAGAGTGCAGAGAGAAAGGGGAGGCAGCTGCCCAAGCAGAAGGGTTGCAATATCCTCCCTGCCAAAGTCTGCATTACACAGTAATAATATTTCAAATACAGAGAGATTTAAATAAAAATAAGAGGCCCAATGAGAACAGTTTAGAAAATACAATTTTCATACAGATTCCTTGTTTTATGACAGAATTTTGAAGTCTATTAGAGGGTTTGTTTGTGTGGCAGAACCTGAGGTACCCACCTGCTGCTTTCCCTGGATCTGAATCAGCCCCAGACAGAGGACAAAAGGGCAGCCCATGTTTTCCCTGAATTACACACTTTGCTTTAGTTTTTTTCTTCTCTCTCCTACTAAATATTTTTCCTTCTTCCTCTCCACCTGCTTTTTTCTTCCTTTCCCCACTTCCTTCTCCCCCATTAGCTCAAAGACCCTCGTGCACCAGCTCGGATGCTCCTGCTGCTCTTTGGTGCCTTTCCAGGTGTGTTACCTAAGGCTCTGCCCCCGGAGCTGCAGAGCAGGGGGACCATTAAGAATAAACCTCTGAGAGCAGCACAGAACACACGGAGCCATTTGCTGGGGGAATTCAGTCCTGGGCAGAGGCTCTCCCACCTCATTCAGTGAGAGGTGCTGGCATCTTTGTGCCAGATGAACAACGTGTCCCTCTCTGCCCTCCCTTCCCAAGGAGCATCCTACCTCCTCTTCAACATGGAGGAAGCAGAATCTGTGAGAACACCCCAAAACTACCTGCCATCACCTGCCAGCTGTCTGAATCATCCTCCCCAGCCCACCGGCTGGCAGGACATGCAGAGCTCTGCTTGCAGGTTGTCTCCTCACAGACCTGTGAAACCAGAGAGCGTTTTAAGCACAGCTCAGTAAATGCACAGAGCAGTGAAACAGCCACAGATCCAGCTGTTCCAGCTCCTCTCCTGCTGCTGTTCCCAAGAAGTGCACACACACACACACACACACACAGTCACTGATCTGGAGTGGCTGACGTCTGCAGAAAGCCTCCAGGCTCCCTGCATCCAGCTGTGCCCTCCCTTCCCATCATGAATCCTGCTACTTCTGCTAGCAGCTTTTAGCCATGTTTTTGGCCTGTTTTGCTCTCCCTCCTGCCTTCCCTATGGATCTCCTGCCTGCCGGCAGCGAGAGGAAGCTCCAGCCTGCACTGGCAGCATCATTTCCATTCTGCTCCTGTCCTCAGAGAAGCCAGCGGTTTGGCACGGACACACTCCAAATCCATCAGGGCAGCAGCGCCGGAGCCAGGCCCCGTCCCCTCAGCATCTGGCCAGGGGACTGTGCTGTCTCTGAGACAGAAGCCTCAGTGCTGTGGCACGGGGGTGGGGGTGACAGTGCTGGGCTCTGTCCCTGCAGCGCTCTGCCCGTCAGAGACCACCAAACCCCGCAGCCCCACAGCCCTGGCTCCGGCACACCGGCCCTTCTGCGGTGGTTCTCCATCTAAGACCCTCTCCCCCCATTTTAGAGCAGATGCCTTCATCACGTAAATATTTGCCCAAATGGTCCTATATTTAAAAAAGAGCCCTAAAGTCTTCTGGAGATGTGCCTGACCCCAGAGCTCCAGCTGCCCGGCCGTGTCTGGGACACCCAAGGAGCCCGGTGGGCAAAGCCCCTCTGAGGTGAGCGGTCGGCGTGGGAGCTCAGGCTTTACACACTCCTACTGAGTTTTTATTTTTATACTTCTGATATGCAACGATCAATGAAAATAGCACTGATAGCACGGAGCATGCACATGAAAATGAATACAAAGTAAGTTTGTTAATATCAGTGTTATTACAATGAATACTTAATTAACTCATCATAGCAGCACACTCGCAGAGAAGTGTTCTCACTGATGATAAAGTGCTAAATCTCCAAATGAACACCTACGGACACATGTACCGCAACAAACAAGGAATCAATTGTCTCACATTTATAAAAAGGAACTCTCTCAAATAAGAAGAAATAATTTTTTTTAAAAATGAAGAAGCTATTTTTAATCTGTCTCTGAGCAATCTGGTCTAGTGGAAGGTATCCCTGCCCATGTCAGGGGGTTGGAATGAGATAGTCTTTGACGTCTTTTCCAACCCAAACCAGTCTGGGATTCTGTGATTCTATTTAAATTTTTTCTGATACCATCACATCACCAGCCAAAACCTTGAGAAATTTTGGCACAAGAGAAGGAAACAGGGCCCTCCCAAATATTCTACTTGTCATGTTGCATTTTCACCAGGCCACTACATTTTCATTAGTAACCTTACTGGTGGTCTCTAGTCAGCACTTCACTGACCTGTGTTGGACTTGGGACTGTTTTCATAGTGAATTTTGTAAATGCTCATACAGAAGATAATTTTACCTGAAATCTAAATTTTACCAGGCAAAATCATAGATCCTGGTTATAGGGGCAGGAACCACATGGCAAAGCAGGTACTGGGGAACAGCTGCTAAACTGAAGGTATTTCCTGCAGTGCCAGCATGGGAGAGCAGAAGGGCTCACCCAGCTGGCAGGGAGAGCAACCTCCTTATAAGTCTGGCTCCAGAGGCTGCAGGAACCAAGTGGCAGAGTCATCACTGCTCTGTTGGATCCCAGAGCTGGGGAAAATAATGCTAGAAGAAAATAGGTGACTTCTCACATTTCCTTTCTGAAGGAAAAGAAAAAAAAGTTAAAGTACCCCAAAAGGTGCAAATACCACCAAAATAAAGTAAAAATCCCCTTTTTCTCTGCAACCAGACTGTGCTGTGTGAAGACAGACATCTCTGATGGCAGGAGCGGTCTCAGCTGCCTGATAGCCCCGGGCAGTGCAGGGACAGAGCAGCACCTCGTGCTTGGATGCCAGAGCTGTCCGGGGCTGATGTGGAATGTCAAACACCAGTGTTTTCCAAAATCTTTCAGAGCTAAACCACAATTATCCCAAAAAACATTTTTTGCTTGGACAATGTTTACAGCCTCATAAGCACTAAGGAGTGGTTTGTGTCCAGGCTGCTGCTGCAGAGAGGAATTTGCCCGCCTGGCTGTGCGCTCGGAGCCGAGCAGGGATCGACCACCCCAGAACACCCCGAGACCCCACAGCTGAGCCAGGGATGGACCTCAGAGCAACGGAGTGATGGTGATGGTAACAGCAGGAACACAGCAATCATGAGATCACTGGAGAGTTGTAATTATTAACATGACAGGAATTCTTGCATGAAATGAGTCTGTGTAAGACTTGAGTGCAAAACATGCAGTACAGTGAAATTTCACTCAGACAAAACCTGAAATCTTAGACTCATAGAATCACAGAATCTCCTGAGTTAAAAGGGACCCCCAGGGATCACCCAGCCCAGCCCCTGTCCCTGCCCAGACCCCCCAAAAACCCCACCCTGGGCATCCCTGGCAGCGCTGCCCAAACGCTCCTGGAGCTCTGGCAGCCTCGGGGCCGTGCCCATTCCCTGGGGAGCCTGGGCAGTGCCCAGCACCCTCTGGGGGAAGAACCTTTCCTGATCTCAGCCTGACCCTCCCTGGCCCAGCTCCAGCTGCTCCCTGGGTGCTGTCCCTGTCCCAGGGAGCAGAGATTGGAGCTGCCCCTCTGCTGTCCCTCGGGAGGAGCTGCAGGCCCCAGTGAGGTCTGAGCTCAGTCTTCTCTTTTCCAGCTGAACAAACCAAGTGTCCTCAGCCGCTCCTCCTATGGTCCTTTAGACCCTTCACCATCTTTGTGTCCCTCCTTTGGACTATTTCCAACAGCTTTAGATCTTCCTTATAAAAGACTTGTCCCTGGGGACAGAACATAGAGAACTCATTAGCCATGAAGGCATGAAGAAATTAATAGCCCCTCCCTGTGGTTGAGTGACCCAGCAAGGAAGGAGAAAAGGGTGTTTTTGCCATTTTTCAGGACCTGGCTCCTTGTAGACTGTGCTTTGGGAGCTGGCCTCATTGCTGCCAGAAAAATGTGGAAAAGAGGCACAGGGACTGTGTTTGGGGAGGACATGGAAGTGGGAGTGAATAAAAAGGAGTTTGTTTCCTGTAGCTGGGGCGGCCACAGCCCGTCGGTGCTGCCCCGCCACCTCTCCGGCTGGGTTCGGGCACCTGAGGCACCTCCTGGTGCTGGCGAGGCTCAGCAAGCACGGACTGTGCCAAGGACAGACTGTGCCACCTGCTGTGCCCAGGCAAGAGGTCTGGCTGATGGCATCTTCTGCAACTGGTGGGATGCAAGGTTGTTTGTGATCCCCTTTCTCCTTCTCCTGCTGTCCCCCTCCAGTAAGACACTTCAATCAAATACCTTACAGGGTCGAACACCTTCCTTGCTGGGACCTACAACAGACCTCTTGCACCCATGAGCCACTCCCATCCCCAAATCTATCTGCTGTGCTTCCCTTGGACGTGATGGGATGTGGATGACTCAGCAGAGTGATGAGACCCCAGCCCAGGAAGCCGAGGAGCTGGGGTGTGTGCTGAGCTCAGTGCAGGTCTGTGAGCAGTGGGAAAAGGTCTCCCTTTGGGTTTCTGGCTGCCAGTCAAGCAAAGGAAGGATAACTTCACATCATTCTCACTCCTCAGTATTCCTGTTTATACACGGACTCAGAGAAGAAGAAGATGGGAGCAGCAGATATGGGTTATTAAAGGAACCTGCTCCTCCCTGGCTGCCCGACCTCCCATGAACCATCATCTCTCTGGGCCTAATCTGACCTTTCCAGACGTGCAAATAATGCCCCACCTCGGGCCACTGTTCAAAGGTTTGATTTCCTGGGCAGCCAGCTCCTGCTGCTCTCAGCTTTTGCCGTACATTTTCTCACATATGTACGATCAGATCCATGGGAACATCTGATGACTGACTCTGTAATTTGCCTGTTTTCTCCTAGGGAAAAAAAACCACTTTACAGATTAACAATCAAGCTAACAGCTTCTGTTTTGGATATGAAAGAACATTACCCTTGCGGCACACTTGAGTCCTGCAGTTCTGTGGCTTCATAACCGTACAACGCTGCCCGTCTCCTGGCAGACAGGCAGGGCAGGCTCTGATGTGGACTCACGTGGATGTTTCTGAAATTAAATTTATTGTTCCTGAGAGAAAAGAAACCGTATTTTTCCCTGTGTCAGATCAGAACCAAAGGTCTGTATTCCTCTAGGTCTTGTGGATGAAGAAAGCCCTTTATTTTCAGCCTGTTTAAGTTTTGTGACTTGGCATTTTGGGGGCACAGGGCAGCATGGGGAGAGCCAGCGTGTGCTGAGCTGGGGTGGGGTGATGGGGAGGTTTGCTGCAGGGGGCTGTGGGCAGAGCCCAGAGCAGGAGGTCGGAGCCCTCCCAGCCAGAGCTCTGCTGTGCAGGGACACTTGTCTGCACGTCCTGGCTGGCTGGGTGGCAGTCCTACAGAAATGCCTCTGAGCTTCTTGTCCTGGTAAAACTGGCACTTTGAAACCCTTTATCTGTCTCCATGCTCTGCAGTCCAGTCTCACAGGGTGTTCCTGTGCTGCAGGGAGAGGGGATGAGGGAGGCCCTTGACAGGCCATGGGCAGCTTTTGCTGCCTCCACCAGCACTGCAGGGAACTGTGACCTGGCCGAATCCCTGGGAAAGGCACCTTTAGCAAACCTGGTGTTTCCTGCCCTTCCAAACGCCGCTGTTGGGAAGGCAGATAACAAGAGCCTCTCACAGGGGTCAGAGCTCTTCCCCTCCCCTCTCCACTGTGCTCCAGCCATGCCCCTCAAGCCCTTTGCTGCACCTCCCACTGTCCCAGGCTGCTCCAAGCCTCAATGTCCAGCCTGGCCTTGGGCACTGCCAGGGATCCAGGGGCAGCCACAGCTCTCGGCACCCTGTGCCAGGGCCTGCCCACCCTCCCAGCCAGGAATTCCTTCCCAACATCTAATTTCAATCTGCCCTCTTTCAGCTCAAATCTATTAAAATTCATCCCCTCTCATGTCTCTTTCCCCAGAAGGATCAGATATTCTGAGCCATCACTGCACTGGAAGCCCTAGACTTCATTCCTGAGCTCTTGGGCCAGGCTCGATGCTGCAGCTTTTAGTCCTGAAGCAAACCTCACTTCCTTCAGCATGGAGTACTCCGGAGTGCTTTTAGAAAGCTAAACAATCTGATGGAAAGTCTTCTCCAGGCATTTTTAAAACTGTGTTTTTGTTCCTTTAGTGCTGACACATCTCCAGAGGCTGTGTCTAGACGATTCAGTGTCTCCTCATATCCTCACGGATGTGGTGCTGTGTCATCCTCCAGAAATCCTGGAAACATCACTTACCTACAGCTCCCAAACCTGCTACTCCCACAGTCACACCTGCCATCTGAGCTGCTGGTGGGTTTAGAGATCCTGAATCCCTCTGAACCATTCTCCAGTTCTCCTGCACCTACTTAAAAGGGGGTCCTGTCCCATGGGATGCAGGCAGGGTTTGGGCTTGGCATGATTCCTGAGGTTAAAAGGAAATTCATGTATCCCTGCCCATGAAAATACTGTCAAAAGAATGAAAGGCAACATAAATAGCACCACAGACAAAATATCTTTAAGAAACAAATTGATCTCTCGGTGAAGATACGTGCATGGTATCCACACACGTGTCCAAAGGCACTCACTTGCCACTCCCATTTTGCTAATTCATCTTCTCCAGGACAGGCTACCATAGTGCTGGTGGCTCATGAGGAAGCCTTTCCTTGCCTTTGCCCCTGCCCAGGCAGTGCCAGGCTGCCTTGTGCTTGTGTTATCCCATTTTGGAAAGGCAGGATGCTGCCTGGGGGTGTTCCCATACAACATCCTGTCCCCAGCCCTGTGTTCACAGAGTAGGTGGAGGCATGGAGCTGCTGAGAAGAGACTGCAGCCAGTGCTCAGAGGCTTGGCCCTGGCCAAAGAGTGTCCTTTTCCCTTCCCTTCTCTTCCTTCCCATACTGATTCACTCGTTTTTTACATGGGCTGTAGGATGCAAATGTGATCCATGACTGATGATGGGCTGCATTCCCTAAAGGCTGGGTGAAGAACAGGAGGAGTTTATGGACACCTGAGCTTCTTTTGCTGGTGACACATCTCCTTTTACCTTCTCTCTGCTGTTTTCCCTTTTTGATCCCTTTCAGGAAGAACAGAAGCTCTGCACGTCTGATCCCTGCATTGCCCATGGGGCCAGGCATGGGTATTTCTGGAACTGAGCTTGAACTTTGCCTGGGAATGCAGCCACTGCCTGATGCCTCCCTGTGAAGTCAGGATGCCCCAGGCAATGGATTGGAGGAGAAATGTCTGACCTGTTACTTCCCTCTCTCTCTGGGCTGATCAGCTATTGCTGGCTCCTTCCAGCTCTCAGCAATGACAATGGAACCAGAGGACAAGGGGGTGTGTGGGGGAGAAGTAGAAGAGTTGGAGAAAGCAAACCTCAGGACCCACCCTTTGTCTCATCCCTCAGGATTCACCTGCATACCTGGAAGTGTTCAAGGCCAGGAGTCTATGATTTTGGGAGGAGGGGAGGGGTTGGATTCCGACCCTAGACGTCAGGAAAAGGGGCAGGTGTTGCAGCAGGCACAGGAGTGCTCATTGCAGGAAGGTACTTGCCAAGGGAATTCCAGAGATGAGGTGATCCCTTCTCCCTGCCTCTGGAGCAGTCAGGACTTGGCAGTGCTGGCCAAAGGACCCCACCATGTGGACACATGGACTGGACTCACCAGCAGCCAGAGGCTTTCCCTGGCAGGGAACACAGATTATTAAACCTCAGCCAGTATTCACTGTGGTCCCTTTCTTTCATCAACTCTCTTCTCCAATATTATGTTCTCTGTTCTTTTGGGAAAGCAGTGCTCTGTTTAATAAGAAGGGGTTGCTTCGGTACACCTGAGAATTGATGATTGACTCAAACTTTTTTAATAATTCAGCTGCAAGACAGGCCCTGAGTACCTACAGCACCCAGAGAATGCCCTGGAGGAGAAAACAGTTGCAAGGTTTTCCTGCTGGGTGCTGGGGGCTGAGGCTCCTTTCAAGGCAGCTGGGAGCAAACCCGCCTGTCTGTCCTGAGAAAAGGTGGGTCCACCTGGGAATCAGCTCATTTACTGACCAGAGCCAGAGCAGGGAACAGAGTGAAGCCAGTGGGTGAAATACCCAACACAGAGAGCACACGAGATGAAGACTGATCCCAAGGATGCCTTTATGTGTGGAGCATATCCATCACAATGTGTTTGAACCTGACACTTCCAGAGCCAGCAGATTTCCTCTGAGAGCTGGTTTCTAAGTGGAGTTTAGCTTAGGGATGTGCAACCTTTGCAAGCCCACAGCAGCAGGAGAAACCCTGGGTTCTGCCCATGTTCTGTCTTGGCTGATTCCTGGGTTGGTTGCAGCTGAGCTAATTCTGACCCAGAGCAGAAAGAGCATAGGGTGAGGCTCCACTAACGTCCCCCAGTGACGCTGCTCATAAGGAGTTTCCCAAGGAATGACACAAGGCACATCTGCCAAACACCCTTCTCATCAGCAAACCCTTCCCTGCATGTTAGGCCAGCAGCACTCCTTGGATGCTGTTCCAGCAGCAGGACATGATGATCCTCCACAACTTGGGGAGAGCTTTGAATCTCACCCCAGCTACAGCAGAAACTCACTGTCCTGTTCCTTGAAGGAAAGCCGTGTCCCCCAGCTCTTCTCCAGCCCACCCCTGGGCCCATCTGCTGAGGGTGTGTGTTTCCTGCTGCTCCAGGAGGGGCTGTTTTTTATGGGCTTTCAGGATTCTTCTTTAAGACAACAACACTTCTGCTGACTTGAGCAGTTTCACATTCGCATATTTACAGGAATTTCAGAGGCAAGGCAGCCTGCAGGGCTGTGAACCACAGCGAGGCACTTAGCAGGTTGTCCTGAGGGGCAGGGTCCCAGTTACCCACCACAGACACAGAAATGTTCTTCACAGTGGCTTGGGAATGCCAGCACGTCCTGGTAACCACAGGGATTAACAATCTGCAGGCAGCACATGAGGAAAACAAGGATGGATGTTTTAGGAATGCAATGGAGTGGATACATCCTGAAGAATTAGAGGAAAATGATTGTTTTATCTTTTCTGACATTAGCAGCACAAGCATACACTCCCCCCCCCCCCCCCCCCC
>VXAD01006701.1:35880-50282 GCA_013399195.1 Dicrurus megarhynchus | reverse complement strand
CCTGGCACTGCTGACCTTGTGCTGGGGATGGAGCCAGGGCAGCTGACCTTGAACTCCCACAAACAGCAACCAAGTTGCAACTTTGATTTATTTGTTTTTAACAACTTCAGAAATAATGGAAGAAAATACTGAAAATAACCCTGGTGTTGTTTCTACCATGTTGGTTTAAGACAGCCCTGCCGACGTGGCTCCCCCTGTCCCGTCGCCGGCACAGCCCCGGCACAGGGGGGTGAGGAGGCTGCTCCCGCTCCATCTTCTCCTGTAACGTCACACCCTGGCAGGGTGACAGTCCCTCGCTCTTGGCTGTGACCAGCTGCCTGACCCTGTGCTTTAGAGTAACTCCTAATATCACAGAATCCCAGAAGGGTTTGGGTTGGGAGGGACCTTAAAGCCCATCCTGTTCTAACCCCCTGCCATAGCAGGGACACCTCCCACTGTCCCAGGCTGCTCCCAGCCCCAATGTCCAGCCTGGCCTTGGGCACTGCCAGGGATCCAGGGGCAGCCACAGCTGCTCTGGGCACCCTGTGCCAGGGCCTGCCCACCCTCCCAGCCAGGAATTCCTTCCCAACATCCCATCTCTCCCTGCCTTCTGGCAGTGGGAAGCCATTCCCCCTTGTCCTGTCACTCCAATCCCTTGTGAAAATTGTGTCAGGCTCCTTCTGGAAGCTCAGTCCCTTTCTGAACAAGCAGAGGTAGTCAAGAGTTTGGGCCTATTTTCCTCCCAGTTATTTGGATAAAAAATTAATTACACCAAGATAATCTACTGAATCTCCTAAAACTACATATGATTGTTAAGAGAGAGAGAGAGAGAATGCTCCATCTGAGCAGGTGCTCTGAAGGTGAGCATATACTGTGTTTTACTACTTTAAGTAAATTACAAGAATTAAATATTCATAAAGCTCCATTGTTTGGCTTTAGTGTGTTTGCTTCCTGTAGCATAATTCATTCAACACTTTTGTACAAACTGTGTAAGTGTGTATTAATTGCTGTAATGTAATTTACAGATTTCCTCCCATATGGCTGATTGGAATAGTAGATACAGCAAAATACGGCAGCAGCATTTGCTAATAAATGGTGTGCCTGGGCAGGAAAACTGCCTTCTCTGGAATTCAGTGTTTATGACTGCATCACCTAATTTGGTTTCAGTCAGTGCTTAACACAAGCCCCCACCCCATGGCATCACCAGTGTAGGGTCAGGATGTCTTCTCTTGGGAGGCAAAGAGGGCCCAGCGTAGCTGGGAACACGAGCTTGGTGCCTTTGCAAAGATGGTTGTTATTCAAAGTTATGAAAATTTTAAAAGAAATTGCCTGTTCAGTGGCTCAAATATGGTAGAGTCATACCAAAGCAAAAGACAATTTACAGCAGACAAAACCCCTTTCATCAGAAGTTGGACTTGATGATTTTAGAAGCCTTTTCTAACCTAAATGATTCTGTGATCCTGTGATTCAGACAATCTCATAAAGGACGAGGGTGAGAATTCATCTGGTGATGCCCATCCATGCAGCCTCCCTGGCTCAGCCACAGGAGGGACAGACGAGGTGCTGGCTCCTTGGTCACTCTCCTGGGAATCAGCTGTGCCAGCACTGTGCTCACATCCACATCCACAGAGTCCTTTTCCATGCACACCTGCTGAGAATCTCTGGGTTGGTGCAGCTCCTCTTGGGGAGCTGGGCAGGCAGTGATGCCCAGGGGAGAGCCATCTCCTCTGGAGGGGTTTATTCTCTCTGGCTCAGCAAGGACTGGCCCTGGAAGCGCTGTCAGAGGCTGTCAGGAGAGCAGGCACCGTGGCATGTGGTTCTGTATGTGTTCTGAGTCAGTGAAACCCAGACCAAATGTGTGCAATTTCCAAAGCCAAAACAAGGTTTCTCCTCAGGAGACACCTGCTTGCACATCTCTGCCTCTTGGCTGCCAGAGCTCCAGGGAAGGGGCAGGCTCGAGGGCTGTTTTCTGGGGAGCAGGTAAGGCTGGGGCAGCCTGGGGAGGGTTGGGCAGTGGGGCAGGGGTGCCAAGGAGAGCCCCCGGTGGGACTGGGGACCATCAGGAATGGGTGGCTGTGGAGCTGGGTGGTGTCAGACAGCTCCTGGGTCAGTTGAATGTTGGCAAGTCCAACCCCAAAAGGTCCTGCCCTGCCTGCAGATGGCACAGCCAGGCAGCAGGGAAGGTGCATCCTGCTGTTCTTGGCTCATTCTTTACATTAGGAAAAAATGCAGGAGCAGGAACACAAGTGAATCCCAGGACCTCAGTGGTCTTTCCCTGCCCTCCCTGTTGGCTCATCCCAGCTGAAGCACTCCTGCTGCCAGTAGTGAAACGTGAAATGTGGAATATGATTTCCTTTTTTGCCTCTGGCTTTTTCCCCTTTCATTCAGCACTTGCATGCTTGCTGCTGTGAGAGAAGCACCAGTGCTTTCACTGTGCTGGCCCCAGTTCCTGGTTCAAGCAAACCAGTGCTGAGGAGATCTTTGCTGAGCTGCACGTGCTCTGCTGCATGGCCTGAGCTCAGCCCGGAGGCTGGGTTGGGAGGATGGGGATCCAGGCTGTGGGTGCGCTCTGGGGCCCTTTTGTTACCTATGAAGTGCTCTGATCTGGTAAATCAGTGACTGTGAGCGGCGGTGCTGCTCCTCGGGACAGCTGGGCTGTGTTACAGTGAGGGCAGGGCACGACAGACCTTGAAACAGGAACTCAAACAGCTGCAAACAAGCGGTGTTTGTGACTGTCTTGCTGTTCCAGTATTGGGGATGCAGGTAGCAAACCAAAAGTGTAAAGAAACTGTGTGAAAAGGGCATTTGAAAGTCTGTACGTGTGTGCGTAAGGACAGCTTCAACAGTCTTCTGTGACACTTTGTTGATGCCTGCACCAGCTAATCACAGTCAGCTTTAATAACACAGATGATTCTTCCCTGCTCGGCTCACGTTAATGATATGTATTGACTTCTGCATATTGTAAATTGGGCATGAAATGACCCATTTCTGTCTGTGGAAATGGTTCTGGACAATTTTTGCCTTGCTACAGTTAGAGAGAGTCTCAAAACTGTTCCCTAGCAAAGGAGTATGTCCAAGCCTCAGAAGTACATTCCAGGATCAACTTAATGAATTTCAAACTGCCTCTTTATGAGGAAAGAAATGTTTCCTTCATGGCACAGCCTGAAGGGTTTAACTTTGAACTCCAGCACGTCCGTGCGTGTTCAAATACAGGTGATGGGATCCAACAGGTAACTGGAGATATCAGGGTGTAGGAAAGAGTCGTGCAGTGTTCATGAATCAGCCATGGAAGCACAGAATCAAGGAATAGTTTGGGTTGGAAGAGACCTTAAAGCTTATCTTGTTCCACCCCGTGCCATGGGCTGGGACAATGCCCATTAGACCAGGAGGCTCCAAGCCCTGTCCAGCCTGGCCTTGGACACTTCAAGTCACTGTGCTGTTGCCACTGGTCCTCTAATCCTGTTGCTGGTATTTATTTAAAATGGTATTAAAATGAGGACAATCAAGTTTTTTTATGCTGCAAATTATTCCAGTATTATAACTTTTTCATCTTCATCCCGGAAAAGGGTCAATACAATTTTAAAAAGTAATAAAAAATGAATAAAAGTTCATGGCACAAATATGGCAGGGAAGTGCTGTGAGGTGGAAATGCTTTCCTCACATTTCTGCAGAGCACACTGAGTCATCCCCACCCAAAATATTCTGATTTCAGGAATTGTGGATCAGCAAGGTAGAAAGTAAAACTACAAATGATAGAGCTGGAACAGTTTCAAAGCTTAATCCCCTAATTAATCCCAATAATGAGTATTTAGTACAAAAAAGCCTTTTAAAATCATGCCATCCTAGAACACATCTGTGCTTTTCCTTAGCCTTTAAATAGCTCCCCGACTGGATTTACATGCCAGTTCAGCTTAGCCTGCTTCCTTTTTCTTTCTTGCATTTTTTTAAAGAATTCTTTCTTTCAATAACTCCTTCACATATTTCATTAACATTGTGTCTTATTAAAATCTTTTTGCAGTGATTAGAATTTTAAATACGTGTTTAAAGGCAAACCAAAGAGATTAAATGAATGTTAACAGAATATAAGATACTCCATTAGCAACTTTTTGCCATATTTGTAAAATTCATGAAGCAACATGTTTAATTATAGATGCTGATGGACTCCAGGTTGTAGGCCCTAGGAGTGAATTAACATCATGTGTTTAGTTTAAGGCTGAACAATGCATCAATCTTCATGTTATCTGCAATAAGTCATTCATCAGCGCTGTCAAAGTCTTGTGGATCCATTTATCAGCCAGTTAATGACCATTTATAGTCATTAGAGGAGATAATCAGAAAGTTTGGTCACCTCTCCCTGAATCTTTTGCATCTCTTCTCTGTTTTTCTGAATTCATGTTTTTGCAGCACCTCAGGAGCCTCATTGATGCATATTCCTGCCCTTCAAGAAACTCAAAATAGCAGAGAAATAAAAGTCCATCTCATGGAAGAAAGTGAGGTAATTCAACCCCAAATATATTTTCTCTGGGATTCCAATAAAGCACTTTAACTCCCTGCAGACCTTCACAACTCATGACCCAGTGCTTCTTGGCCTTAAAACCCATCTTCCACTGTGGAATTCTGAGCTTCCTATCCCCAGTTTAAAGCTTAATCTAAATTTATGAGCAATTTGGGTAGCAGTGCTCTAATAGGAGAGGGACAGGTGCCCACTTGAGCCGCAGCCTAATGACACACTGTGAGTGAACTCCGTCTCTGCCCATAATAATTAGGATTTTAAGTAGGTGTGCTCCCATCATTCCCAGGTTATCTCACACCATTTCAGCCTGGCTGTGCTGATGCCCAGCCACAAATCGCTGGGTCGTTCCTTTATTAACCCTGGGCAGGACGGATTTCAGTCTGTACTTTGTGAGTTAAAGCCTCAGCTACCTGATGTCAGCTGCAGAATGGAGCAATAAGAAGGTAATCACGTTCTGGCTTTCAGGACTTTTTTCCCTGTTTTTATATCTTTGTAATTCTGCTCTCAAAAATAAGTTTGTTCTGTGTGAGCCATGAATTTGGGGACTGCCTGTCATAGGTGGCTTAATGCTGGGTTTGCAGGCACTCTATATTCTCCTGATCCTGATTAACAGTCTTCCTGCTACTGTTGCCTGGAAGTTATCCGCTATAACAATTTCACTGGAGAATGGGATTTCATCAAAATGTATTACAGGAGTGTGCCCGTTTCAAAAACTTTAATCAGAAAAGGGATCTTGGAACCAGGAAGGTATTTTGTGTTGAAAAGAGACACTGTGTTGAATGCAGGTGTATTCTTGGTTCATAAGCTCTTTTCACAATTTTCTTCCTACTTGGCAAAGCTACTGCTGGAAAAGTTTAGTTCTTCTTTCGTCCCAGCTCTCGGCACAGCCACAGTGGGCACTGTGCAGGGGTTGGTTTTCCCTGTTGAAAGCAGTCCTTTGGTACTTGTCACACTGCAAAGTCTGGCTAATTATTTAACAAGATCTTAAAAAAAAAGAGAGGAAAAGAAAAAATAGCCCAACAATCAAGTCTGCTGAGGCAAGTGCTGAACACTTGGTGCAAACAGCCTTGAGGCAGTTCAGCATGTTTGTGCCACTGTCCTCTCCGCAATGGGCAGCCATGGGCATCTCACTGGCACTGCCCCACTGCTCCATATTTCTCTCCTGAAAGAAAGAAAATCCTCAAATCCTCATCAACCATAGTTGGCAGCAGGACCAGGGCAGTGCCTGTCCCCTGTGCTGGCACTGCTGAGGCACCTCCAGCCCTGTGTCCAGTTCTGGGCCCCTCATGACAAGGAGGACATTGAGGGGCTGGAGCGTGTCCAGGGCAGGGAACGGAGCTGGGAAGGGG
The DNA here is from genome assembly GCA_013399195.1 of Dicrurus megarhynchus. Classification (NCBI taxonomy): domain Eukaryota; kingdom Metazoa; phylum Chordata; class Aves; order Passeriformes; family Dicruridae; genus Dicrurus; species Dicrurus megarhynchus. The sequence continues at coordinate 44,441 of VXAD01006701.1, read as the reverse complement.
CTGGAGCCCCAGGAGCGGCTGAGGGAGCTGGGAAAGGGGCTCAGCCTGGAGCAAAGGAGGCTCAGGGGGGACCTTGTGGCTCTGCACACCTCCCTGACAGGAGGGGGCAGCCGGGGGGGGCGGGCTCTGCTCCCAGGGAACAGGGACAGGAGGAGAGGGAACGGCCGCAGGCTGGGCCAGGGGAGGGGCAGGGTGGATATTGGGGAAATTTCTTCATTCGATTCTTTATACAGTTGCTGTGTTCAGTCTACGCCAAACCCAACTCATCTCTGGGTGCACTGGGGCACAGTGCTCATGTTTTCGGGAGCAGCCACCAGCATTCCTCACTTTGGGCTCAGGCAGGGCTCTGCCCGTGCGGCGCAGTGGGGAGCTGGGCTCACAGGGTGTAGTGCTGGCAGACTGAACTGGCATCTAGATCATACAAGAAGGAAATATCAACAATACTGGATGATGTCCTTAAGATTTGGTCAGCTCTGAAGTGGTCAGGCAGTTGGACCAGATGAGTGCTGTGGGTCCCTTCCAATTGAAATGTTCTATTCTTATTCTTATTCTTATTCTTATTCTTATTCTTATTCTTATTCTTATTCTTATTCTTATTCTTATTCTATTCTATTTAGTAATAATGTACTGAACTGTTGTTCTCATTCTCCACAATGCTTTTTGTTCCCTGAACATCCTCTATAAAATAAAAAAACTCAAAACAAACAACAAAATGTGAGGACTAATTCAGGCCAGAAGAGCCCCTCGGGGGTGTCTGGCTCAGCCCTTCACTCCAGCCCGGGCTGGCTCTGGAGTGAGCCCAGGCTGCTCGGGGTTGAGCTTTTGCCCCCCAGGCTGCTGGGCTTGGCCCAAGTCTGGCACCACTGGAGCCACAGGAAAACCGGGCTCATGGAGGGATGGGCTCCTGACCTGACGCTCTCCAGAGCATGAGGATTTACGAAAATCAGGGCAGTTACATGAAAACCTCTGACTAGAATCCAGATTTAATTCCAGTTGGTGCTCTTCAGAATGAGCTGCTCTGGGTTCTGTCACTGTATTTGTTCCCATACATTGCATCTGCTGATTTTTCTGCTTTCTGTTCTTGTCGGACTCCTGATTAGTGGTGACATCATTCTTTGGTTTTGCTGTTAAAGAACATTTTATAATAAAAATCAGTATCTCAGCCAGATAAAAATAATCCTTGGTTTAGTGCCCATGTATTTATTAATGTGGCTCCCTGTCTCTGCTATTGATGCTAAGCCTGATGTATTTTTAAAAATCTCTTACGAAGATCACTGAAGATGAGTCCCTGTCTGTTATAGATACCCAGTATGGGAGCATTTCAGAAGGAAAAGAGAAAGCATGAAAGCCACAGCAGGATTTATTACCTGGATACAAGTACCTGGCATGTGAGGGGATGGTCCCTGAGTTCTGCCTTCAGAAGCCACTGCAAGTAGTGGTGCTCCCAGACACTGATGCAGAGAAGCTCTTTCCTGTCAATCTCACCCAGTTTCACATTAAATGCACCCAGAAATGGCTTTGATAGTGTTATCAGTGGATATATAACTACAGCAAAGAGATGGAGGTGCCTATGGGCTTATTTAGCACAAAAACTCAAGTCTCTCAAAAAATTGTCTGGAGAGAAGGCAGGGAAGTGTGAGGCCAGTGGACATTGTGCTGCTCTTTAAACAAGGTCTATTAAGCACAGATTTAAAGAGGAGTTGCTGAGATCAGTCATGGGCAGAGCAGCTCCCTGGGGCCCGGGTCGCAGCCCCACAAACGGAGCCGTCAACACCTCGCTTTGTAACACACCCGTGTAAAACTAAGCTGTTGTTATTGCCTGTCCCGCTGCTCCTGCTGTTCAATCTCCAGCTGCTGCCCTAATCCTCTCTTTGTCACTTAATTGCCAGCTGCTAAAATTGCTTCCTCTGAGCCGCTGCTCAGCCCCGGCTGTCGGCTGTCGCAGCACTTGTGCCTTTCGCTGCCCAGGGCCCGGCTGTAGAGGAAGATTTGGGGTCCCCTCTCATTGCTGCTCAGCTTGGCCTACCCAGGACCTCAGGGGAAGAGCTGGAGTGGGGACAGATCCTAAAGGGGCACAGGTTGTACCCCACTGTTCGAATTGGCTCTGGTTGATCCCCCAGGGATGGTGTGTCTGAGTGCAGCTGCACCTCAGTGGTCACAGTGGTCAGCCTTGGCTGAAACAGCCAGGTTCTCTTGCATGAAGAAGTAAAATCCCAAATTCCAGGCCTGCTGGTGCCACAGGGAAGATAAAGAGAGAGCTGGTGCCAGGTGTGGGAAGATCCTGGCTTCTGGAGGGTGTGAAGGACACAACTTGGGCAACATCCCGTGGACAAAGCTTGAGGGATGCTGCACCAGGCTGAACATGAGATGATGTGACATCTGCTACTCCCCCCTTCTCCCTTTCCATTTTTGGAGCTTGTCACATTGTGCCCTATGTGCCCCTGGAGCTGTAGCATCTCAATCAGCTCCAGGGGATGGGAAGGATCTAAAAGGAGAAGTGACGGGCAGCTTCAGTGCTGAGCAAACCTGGTGACACTTTATCTGCCCGTGTTTAGCAGGTACCCAGCCACTAAGGTTCACCTGCACATGGCTGCCACTGCTTGTGCCACCATGTCCCACAGCCAGCCAGCCACAGCCCAGCCCAGGGGCCATTGGGAGTGTCCAGATGCCACCTGAGGTGGCCCTCAGCTGCTTTGGAGGCTCTTGAGAGCATCCCGTGGGTGAGCCTTGACAAAAGCCCCGGGGTGTCGATGAGTGCTGGGGGGTCTGGAGGTCAGTGGGGACAACCAGTGAATGTCCTCACCGAGGGCAGTCGGGCCCGCGCTGCCTTCAGAGCCGTTTGCATCACGCCATTGACGTCAGCTGGGAGACGGCTCATTGCCTTAATTGAGCCTGTTCCAGTCCATATCAGTAGAAGAGATACTAAATCTGTTAGCTTCCTTCCTTAAAAATACTAAAATAGGAAAAAGAGTACAAAATCTTGGTGCCTAATGAAGCAAGTTTCTGCTAAGGTGTTTTCTGAAATTTTGGCCAAGGTTAACTCCTTAAAAACTGCTAAACAGCACACTCCACATTGTCTTTACCTCTGCAGGTTCATTTTTGCATTAATACCTCCTTTCATAAGTAGTGCAAATATAATCTTCTGTCTGTTTACAAAAAGAGAAAAAAATATTTTGTTCCAAGATAATGCCGTTAAAAATAAATGCTTTACAGCCAAGCTTATCGCTGGAGGGGCTTTACTTTTGCAGGATTATTCTCTCTTGTTTCATAAAATTAAAGGGCAGCAAAGATATCAAGTACTTTCTAATACCATCAAAAAAATGACCGGTTTAATTGACATTTCTAAATAAGATTAATTTAGCACTTGAGAGAGATGAAAGATTGATAGGTCAGGAAAGTAAAGGCTGGAGTTTAAGAACATGACAAAATGTGGGCTCCAAATGCCTGGCTGATCTCTTTGAGCATGGCCTGAGCAGACTCTTGAGACAATAATTCAGACTCGATCTCATTTTGTCTTGATCCTGGGTGAAATGGGGAATGACACTCATTACACATTTTGCTGAGCTGTGGATAGTTTGGGACGAAGGAGCCCAGTGCAATGTCAGAAGTGCTGAGGCCGCCACATTCCCGTGAGTGATCTGAGGAGTGTGGAGGTGAAAGTCCGGTGTCGAAGGAGACGCGTATGCAGAAAGTGAGATATATTATTTTTCTTCCCTGCACAGAGGGCCATCTCCTGAGCTAATGCTTGCAATTTAAATACACCACCAAGGATTAATATCCTTCTGTTTTAGGCAAGGACTGCTTGCTATGAATGATGGGAGTATTGTATATTTGAGTATGTCTGAAATAGCACACTCAGATCGTCCTCAGAATTTAAAAGACATGACAGTGGTAGGAAAAGCACGGCTCTACAGCTCCCTGGCAGAAGGGTGGAGCCAGGGCATTTGGGCTCTTTTCTCAGCAAAGATGCTCACCTGTGAGTGATTATTCTCTCGTTTTGGAGAGGGAAGGTCCATGTGGCCAGCCCAGCCCATGGCCCTGTGAGCAGAGAGGAGCTGAACTCCCCACCAGTCACCAGTGTGTGATTGCCAGTGGTGCCCAGCGTGTGCCGTGCTCCAAGGGACTGCCAGGCTCCAAGGGACTGCCAGGCTCCGAGGGACTGCCAGGCTGCAAGGGACTGCTGGGCTCCAGGGGATCACCAGGCTCCAAGGGATCACCAGGCTCCAGGGGATCACCAGGCTCCAAGGGATCACCAGGCCCCAGGGGATCACCAGGATCTAAGGGATCACCAGGCTCTAAGGGATCACCAGGCCCCAGGGGATCACCAGGATCTAAGGGATCACCAGGCTCTAAGGGATCACCAGGCTCCAGGGGATCACCAGGCTCTAAGGGATCACCAGGCCCCAGGGGATCACCAGGATCTAAGGGATCACCAGGCTCTAAGGGATCACCAGGCTCCAGGGGATCACCAGGCTCCAGGGGCCTGCCAGGCTCAGGCGGAAGGCAGCATTTATCCGATGATGCACTGGAGTGCACAATGCAAGTGGTGATCTTTAAAGTGCTCAATGAAGTACACCGAAACGCTGCGAAACAACTGTTCTTAAGCGGCTTCTGGGGACACGGCTTTGAAAATATGAGTTTCATTTCTTTTGTGTGGTGTTCCAGGTCACCGGGCCTTTGTTTCGCTCCTGTGAGCCCTCGCTGGAACCACTGCCATTGCTCATCCTGCTTTTGATTGTTCCCAGCTTTATTTAAGAATCTGCTCTCTGCAGATCATTTAATGAGGAGGATTTCCTCATGCAGGAAAGCTTCCATCTTTCTCTTTTAAGTGTCAGGGTGGATGTTTCCTCGGCTGAACTGGAACCATATTTAACTGTTGTGTTTATTTCTCAGCAGTGAAGTTTCCCTGCTTGGGTTCAGTGTGAGGTGACAGTTGTAGCATCTCCCTTGGAAACATTTTAAAGAAAGCAGAGAAATACTTGCATTGGACCCTGTGCAAAGGGCCTCTCACCAGAGATGCATCCATCTTGTTCGAGATCCTGTTTGGCTCCTTTTGGGATGTTTTAGATTAGTGATTCGCTAAAGCCATTGTCATTCCCTTTACAGCTAGTCTGAGGTTCTCACACGGTACTATCAGGAGTGGAAAGCTAAGCTATTGCATCAGAGAATTTGGAAAGAAATAAGGCTAAAGGTATTGGGAAGGTTTAAAGAGATGTTTTGATTTCTTCCTGCCCTTTGGAAGGGATGAAAGATGAAAGGAAAGGAGGAAAATGGGAAACACAGTAGCAAGGGGACTCATCCAAGGCAGGGCTGGGCCACCCCTCCTGGTCTTCATGTTAGGACGGGTTTGTGTGGGGAAGGAGCAGAGCCCAGATGTTACTTTGAGGTTGGTTCCTATGATCTTTTTTTTATTATTAGTTTTTCCCCTTTTTTTTAAGTGAAAATTTTTTCCTTGGAAACTAAAACGCAAATCACAGCAACTGAAATGCAAGCTGTCTTTGATTTTCTTTTTATACCCAGGTAAAAATTACCTAAAATCAGTTTATTTAGTATTTTTCTTGCTTCTCAACATGTTTTTACAGTCCAAAATGCAAATGTAACCCTCTCTAAGAAGTTTGGACGAAGAGATGCTCCAGCATCAGCTCCAGCGCTCTGCTATAAATGTTCCAAGGAAAACAATGTTATTTCTATGCAAAGCTGCTTCAGATATGTCTCTGTGCTCAGTTTCACTGGCTCTCACAGAATGAAGGAAAAAGAAGGTTTTTTAATCCTTCTTAGGGCCAGCTACCATCCATCCTCCTGCAGGCATGGAGGTTTTTTGCACCCAAATTTTGACTGCAGAGCTATTAATGCAGAAGATACAGAATCATAGAATCATGGAATTATTTACTTTGGAAAAGCCCTCTAAGATCAGTGAGTCCAACCATCAACCAGCACCACCAGCAGCACTAAACCATGGCCTCAAATGTCACATCCACATGTTTTTTGAATCCCACCAGGGATGGTGATTCTACCACTGCCCTGGCAGCATACGCCAGGACTGGACAACCTTTGCCATGAAGAAATTTTCCCCAATATCCACCTGAGCCTCCCCTGGCCCAGCCTGAGGCCGTTCCCTCTCCTCCTGTCCCTGTTCCCTGGCAGCAGAGCCCGACCCCCCCGGCTGCCCCCTCCTGTCAGGGAGTTGTGCAGAGCCACAAGGTCCCCCCTGAGCCTCCTTTGCTCCAGGCTGAGCCTCCCCTGCTCTCTCAGCCGCTCCTCATCAGATGTTATTATGGTTATTATGGTTGTTATGGTTATTATGGTTATTATGGTGAGGCCCTGGCACAGGGTGCCCAGAGCAGCTGGGGCTGCCCCTGGATCCCTGGCAGTGCCCAAGGCCAGGCTGGATATTGGGGCTTGGAGCAGCCTGGGACAGTGGGAGGTGTCCCTGCCATGGCAGGGGTGGAAAAAGATGATCTTCAGGGTTCCTTCCAGCCCAAACCCACCTGTGGCCCTGTGATTCTATGACCGGTGCTACCACAAGTGTGTGGCCATGGTGGCACTGTCTAAAAAGGGTCCTGAAGTTGTTTTCAATCATTCTGAAATATGTGGTAAAAATAGTGCCAACAGCTCAGTTTTCCTCCTTCGCGTGGCTTCTTTTCTGCAGATTTTTGAGGAAAAGGAGGTGTTTGGCCATGGTTACAGGTGTGATCTGACTGCTCTTTTCCAAATTGCAGTGGTTTATGCTGGAGATGATATTTCTTCCTATCTTCAAGAAGAAGTGCTCAGTAAACGATGCAATTCTAGTTTGCTTTGCTTTGCCCGTAAGTAGTATTAGCAAACACCACAGAAATAAGGGCCATTTCAGAAGTGATGGCTGTTATTTCAATCTTCTCTTTCATTTTTATGTCAAATTTTTTCAGAGGGATGGGAATTCTGCTCAGTGTTGGACCACCGTGGTTTGGAATAGCATCAAATCTTCACCACTTCTGGCATCTGCTCTTATATCCCTGTAAGGGTTTATGTTTGTTGTTTTGGGGTTTTTTTCAGTTGTTTCCCCTTAATTTTTATAATGTCTAGCCCTCTTCAAATGTTTTGTTTCCCAAATTAAATTCCAGAGACAACCAGGGTCAGTAGGTGCATGTTGTTGTGCATAGCTCTGCTAAACTGCACAAGAGGGGCTGAACTGCACTAAGAAGATGCAGCCATCAGTAAATGGCTGGGGGTTTCTGCTCTTACTCTTTTTATCTAGGAATGCAGCCAGTCTGGAAGTGTTTCAAGCTCATTTTGAGGGTCAACACCATCACCTTTCAATTATATGATTGGACTTACATTTTATATTTTGTATTTTATATAGAAAACTTCCTCTGCTACACTTACACATTCAGATTTTTCCAACAACAAAAAAAAAAGAAACCAAAACCCAGGACTGAAACATGTTATATACAGCTTTTATTTTCAACATTCACTTCTCCTTCTGTTTTTCAATCTTGGGCTGTTCACTTGATTATTTTAAATTTTAAGTAAATTTTCTGGTGGAGAATAGAGGTTTTTGTGTTAAGCACAAGATGCCAGCCTCCTGCAGAGGTCTCTCTAGGGGGACTGAAATCATATTACAGTGAGACAACATGTGTTTAGGAGTGTGAAAAAAGAATACATTTGATTTATCAAAGTTTCACAGCTTTGGAAAGCTCAAAATAAAGTGGCAGTGACCACTTCTGGCTCACAGAGCAACTCAGTCCTCTCCTGTGGCTTCACCCGGGGCACTGAGACATTGAACACCTCTCCTCAGATCCTGGCTGTCCTGGGATGAGATCCTTGAGTCTTACAGCAAGTTGGGAATTGGGACAAGGAGCCAGGAAGACATCGCATGTTCCTGGGTGTTTGCAGTTCACACTTTGGTGTTAGACGGGGACAGTGGGAGGTGTTTGGAAGGGACCCTAAAGCTTAACACTGCCAGGGATCCAGGGGCAGCCACAGCTGCTCTGGGCACCCTGTGCCAGGGCCTGCCCACCCTCCCAGCCAGGAATTCCCAATTCCCAGTATCCCATCCATCCCTGCCCTCTGGCACTGGGAAGCCATTCCCTGTGTCCTGTCCCTCCAGCCCTTGTCCCCAGTCTCTCTCCAGCTCTCCTGGAGCCCCTTTAGGCCCTGCAAGGGGCTCTGAGCTCTCCCTGGGGCGTTCCCTTCTCCAGGCTGAACATTCCCAGCTCTCCCAGCCTGGCTCCATAGGAAGCCATTCAAGGGGAATCTGGAAATTGTCTTTAACAAAACACTATTACAGAAGTGTTGGAGTGGGAACAACAAAGGAAATTAAACCACCAAACACCCTGAATGTCTTCCAGGGGAGGCTTTGTACCCTGCGGCACCCTGAGCCTGGGAGAGGGCAGAAGGGAGAGGACCGGAGGCAGGAGCTTCCAGGGGACAGCCGAGCTGCCCAGGAGGGCCCAGGTCAGTGCTGGAGCTGCTCTGCCTGAGCCCATCTGAGAGCCTGGGAACAGAAGGCATGAAACCTGCAGGTACCTGAGGTGTGCACAAGGGAGGGAGGGAGGGAGGGAGGAAGGAAGGAAGGAAGGAAG
>VXAD01006701.1:0-35729 GCA_013399195.1 Dicrurus megarhynchus | reverse complement strand
AGGTTGCTGCGGGGCACTGTAGCTGCTTCCACGGAAACCCAGGGCAGGCCTGTAGAGTCTCTTGGTACCATCTTGGCTAATCACAGTAAGAGGAGCTTCCCGAAGTGAGAAAAGATGTCATTTCCATTAATAGCATTAATAAATAATTCTCACAAATAGCAATAAATATAAAAATATCTTGTTATTGGCCTGTCATGTTCCACCAGGCTGTCTAGAGTGAATGAATCATGATTTATTTTTCATTAAGTCAGTGATGTAAATGCAGGTATGTGATTGGAATTATGACAAGGTGACTGTGGTCTTTCATATCTGTATTCCATGCACTCTTCCTGGAGTTTTTATAGCTGTCATAAAGGCAGGAGGTATTTTCTGATGATCCATGATCCAAGCTCTCCTTGAATTTGGGAACCATTTTGCCGCTGCTTACTTCACATTTCCTTTGCTAACCTCTGATTTCTGTTGAATACAGCAGAAATTTTGTGATACCTGTAGAAAGTACAAAGGGCAGATTTCTGCTGCCTGACTCGGGATGTGTCACACTTGGTCACTGCCATCTTTTTTGGTGGTGTGGGAGGGTCAAACATAAGGTCTTGAAACTTTTCTTCAAAATTACCCCAGTGTATCACTCTCCGCCATGCCCAGAGGTCAGGAATGGTCATTCCTCTGCCCATGGTGGCTCTTCCTCACTGCCAGGAGCTGCCCCAGCTGCAGGAAACATCTTCAATGAGGAAGGGAGCCTCTGCACAGTTTTCCCTGAAACTCATTTGTCCTGTCTTAAATTTCCTTCTCATCCAAAATAGGCTTCCAAGTTATCCAGGAACCCACTGCTCCATCAGGCTCCTGTTTTGACCTAAGGAAAACATATTGGTTTTCAAACTGGTCTTTTATGTGGCTTTGAGTCCAAAAGTCTGAACCTGCCTGTGAGCCAGGAGCCAGCAGCGAGAGCTGCCCCTCTGTGAAGAGGGGGTGACTCCCCGTGCACCATTACCTGGGACTGTGCTTTCCAGAGTGTGGGAAATGGATGGCAGGAGGAGCAGGGTGTGGTGGAGAAAGGTGAGCGGTGTGTTGGGCCGCCTGGTGTGGGAGCCTGTAAACTTCCAGGGTAATAATTCCCCGTCATGGGGTTCCTGCAGGCAGCCGTGGCTCCGGGAGGATGTCCCTGTCTCTCCCACTGGCATTCAGTGAGCTTGGCTCGCCCGTCTCCCCTCAGGCTCCCCGCGCCTGTCGCTGCGTGAGCCCGGTCCTGTGCTCTCCTCAGCAGCAATTACCACGTTGGGGAGTCTGTCAGTAGCAAACAGGAGCAGCAGCTTTCTGAGCTTTCACTCTTACCTTTCTGCTCATGACAGATTTTTGCCAATGAACTTCCAGGGCAGGAACATGGAAGTGGGGATTTAGGAGACAGGTGGTGAGAGATAGAGCAGGGGCACTGCCCTGAGGCACAGCTACAAGGATGGGGGTCAAACGCAGCCGTGGGTCTGCTCACCGTTGGGAGTTCCAGCTCCAAGGGCTGGGCAGGTGGGTGTGGATTGGTCATTGGAAAAGTATTGCACAGTGGAATCATTATTTATCCCTGTGCAACTAAAACTTACTCATTTCCAAGTGTGTACATCCTTCTGGAGGCTTTTTCCCTGGCTGCAGGAGGCAATGGCTGTTTGTGTGCCTGAGTGCATATTGGTTTTATGTGTACAAGCAGTAGAAAGTCTGGTTTTCCCTGGCATTTTCTCACTGGCATCTGCCAGCTGTTCATCCTGTCCTGTCATCCAGGGCTTCGAGAAGGGAGTTAAACATCCCATCCACCCCACCACTGACCCCCATCAGCATCACTTCTAACCAGCACTGGTCTGAACTGGAGCCCTTGCGTCCAGTTCCCCACACAGCTTTTCCTCTGCCTCATTACCCACCCATCCAGGGCTAATCTCCAGTTTGACCTCAAGGATGATGTGGAAGATCACATTTAAAACCTCACTAAAGAAAAGAATTTATCCACGAACCTCATCCAGATAACAAGGCACCTTTAATTTAGGAACCTGGATGCCACCGCCTACTGAAGATGGATGGTGGTGTTGTCACTGGCAAACGGGAAAAACAAGGAGAAGACGTAGTTTCTAATATTGGATGCCTTATCAGAGCTCATGGCTGAAATTTGTGTCTTCTGTACTTCTTTTGTTATTGTTTGAATTTCATATTGACCTGTTTAAGGAATCACTTTATTCCTCCCAGCCCCCTTGGCAGCCCATTGCAGATTTTGGGGATGACCCCCTCTCTCTTGTCTTACAGGAAGCCTTTCTGCCCTTCTGTGAACCCTCTTGCTAAATGAATGATTAGAAAAATAGAAATATTTCCTTATGAGGCACTAAATCTACTTCATTTCTAGAGAGTGCCCTGTCCTTGACTCATGGCACCCAGTCAGCTGCTGCATCAGACGCTGTGTCAGTGGGCAGGGGGCTGTGAAGCCCCTGCTGAGCACCCATAGCTGGGACTGAGAGATAACACTCATCATTGTGCCATGCCATTAATTCACTAGAACACAGAACTAAGTGGTAATTATTAGCAGTGTCTGTTTATTATGGCTATTTTATTTTCCATGTCCCTTAAACATTAATCGTTCCTAATAGGACGAGGTTGGTTGAACAGATGTGAAGTAAGTGGCAGAGGTCTGTGTTCAGCTAATGTCTTTTCATTGTTTTCCTTCTTTTTTATATCCTCCCTATGCAAACACACCATTTAAGGTTATTCTGTGTGTTTAATGGACTCTTGTGCCTACATGTCACAAACAGTTAGCAAGGACCTTAAATAAATCAGCCGTGTTCCGTGTCACCAGCGCTTCTCCCCTGCGCAGCAGAATTCAGCAGTAGAGCAGGGATCCTGCAGGGATGTCTGGGAGGAGGAAGTGTAACTGTACCCCTCTGTAGCTGTCACACAGGGCAGGGAAAGTGCAGTGCCTGACTGTAATGATTTTTTGTGGGATGGAAGCTCTATTTGGACCTGTATTGATGATATGTTTGGCAGTGACGTTCAGCCGGTCAGGTCACAATTACTTTTGAAGGTTACAAAAATGATTTAATGATTTAATTCCCCTAATGCTGTTGTATTTCCTTATTGGGAAGAAAAACCCAGTAAGGAGCCATTTGGGTGCCAAGTCACCATTCCTGCTAGCCTCAAGGGTTTATGAATGTTTGGTCTAAAAAAATTCTGAAAGCAGCCACTGCAACCCCCCCAGCTACAAGCCCCTGTCTAAGTCTGTGTGGTGCATCACAGTCCCTCACAGACAGGCTCAGAGGCCTCATCTCTTCTTCCATGCTGAGGTATTTGCTTAATATCGTGTTCACTTTTGTCCTCCCATTATTTTGAAAGGTTCTCCATCCCTTGGGTCATTGGTTGTGGTTGTGATCATCGTTAGGCTGGAGCCTAAATTCCTCACTTCTGTAAATCCTCATTTCTGCTTCACTTAATTGCTACCCTATATTGGGTTTTAATTCATTATTTACTTTGTTTTCCTGGGCTACCAAAACCCTTACCATCATTCATCTTTCTGGTAAGGTAGGGAACAAAATGCTGAAGCAGGTTCTGGAAGTGCCTGCTGCAATAATTTGCAGGTTGTCCAGTTCTGGACCATTTGTGCTATTAAACACAAGGGCTTGGGTCTTTCTGGCCTCTTGCCTGATGCATGGGAAGAATCCTCCTTTGTTCCTGGAGCCGGACTTGTTTTGTCAATACCCCTAGGAATTATCCTATTCTGTACCATGTAAACACGGTCCAATCCCACAAGTGAAGCCTCAAAGACTCCAAGGCTCTTCCACAGCCAATTTCAGACTCTGGAGAGTGAGAAAATCACCACACAGGCAACAGAGTACTTGGCAATTATTTCCAATTCTTTCTATTTCTGCCCGCCTAGGAAATCGGGAAACAGGATTTACTTGGGAGCAATTGCTGTAATAAAGTCAGTCAAAGTTTCACCTTGCTGGAAGATTGTTTGAGCTGGGAGCTGCAGAAGTGGTAATCCAAAATACTTGACCTTGGTGCAGCATGATCTGTGTCTAGAGCCTTAAACCATGACAATTGCAACACCTCGAACTCCTCAGCGCGCTCACTTTGCTCAGATCCCACGTCCTCTCCCAGGAGGCATCACGTGCTCTTTCAGCTTCACATTCAGAATCAGCCTTTATTTGCACACGTGTCTGAGGAGGGCAGATGTGGCTCACAGCAAATGGGGCTCGGGGTCATCTTGTGCAGCGGGTTCTGTCCCTGTGCTCCCCAGGGGTCAAACAGGTTGTGCCTCTCTCCCTCCCCATTTCCCATGGCAAGGTGGAGGTGCTGTGCATTCCCGTGACCTCGCAGTGGCTCTGCCAGCCTGGCAGGATCACAGACCCACAGGATGGGCCAGCTAGGAATGGACCGCAGTGGGTCAGCTGATCCAACCTCCCTGCTCAAGAGGGGTCATCCCAGAGCACATGGCACAGGATTGTGTCCAGGTGGAATCCTCTGTCTACAGGGAGCCACACTCATGGGTTTTCCCCGGCATTCTCTCTGCTCTCGCTGTGGGGGCTGTGACTGAGAAAAGGGATGGCAAAGAAATGTCCCTGCACTCTCTCGACCTGTGACCCTCCCTGGCAATGCAGGGTCCAAGACACCTTAGACCTCCCATCCTCCCTGAACACAGAGCAGGTCCATGAGCACCAGCCTGCGGATGCAGGTCCAAGAAGCAGCTCCAATCCGTCCCATCCCATTCCCCACATCCAGCCTCTGTCCCACAGTGGGGCTCAGCCCTGCTCCGAGCAGAACTCTGGGTGTGGGGTGTCCTCACCAGCTCTGAGCTGGGCAGGGAGTTTCGTCACCCCAGACGCACCTACAGATCCCTCCGCACTGGATTCCCAGCAGAGCAGTTTATCCTACCACAAATGTAACCATCCAAACCATTTACCTTTCCCTCTGCTTCCTTCAGGATTCCAGCAGAGAGGAGACACTTGAGAGAGTCCTTGACCTTCATGGGTCTCTTATGAATCATTAGCCTGGAAGATGGATGGGGGAGAGATCCTGCAGCCTGGCAGAGCAGCTCTTGCATTTCATTTCTGTGTGTGTAACTCAGCTGCTGTTCTGCTCTTTCCCTGGCTCTGTAACATTCCTGCACATGGCAGCAGCGCAGCAAAGGTCGGCATTCCCATATATCTGCTCAGTTTTACAATCTCTGCCCTTTATCCTCACACATTTACATAATGTGAGTGTAATGGAGATGCACAGTTCTGCCTTCTCGCTCCAGAACCTGCAAGTGAGTTTGTCACAGTGGCTGCTTCTTTAAAGAAATAATGTTGTACTAATGTGTAACCTCTGGGAATCGCTGACAACACCGTGTAGTACAGCAGTGTTGCATTTCATCTTGTTTTCCTTTTTTTTTCAATGTTACGACCTTTTATTTTGCTCTTAGCTTGAAGAAAACTCTTCCCTTCTTGCTGGGCTCTCACAGAGCCCCCCCTGAGGGCATGGCTGCCTTAGACTGAAGTTTTCCTGTTTATGGGAAATATTTCTGGGGTGCTTCAGTGCAAGTCAGCCCATCAGTCCCAAAAGATTCCCTCCCTGTGTGAGGTTCTGGCTAAGTCCAGCTTCAGAGGAGCATTTGGGTGGTTCCCTTGTTGCAGGTCTGCTAACACTCCTGGATCTTCAGGCAGAGTCGGTGGTTACAAACCAAGAGCTCCAGTTTGGAAGGTCTGGCGGGTTTTGGTGCTTCAGCCCCGTCCTTCAGGTCCCAGCTGGCCAGGCCACGCCTCTGCCCTGTGCCATTGCCACGGGCACGGGCTGGCCTGTGGCCACTCTGGAGCCATGCAGTGGGTCACAGTGGGGTCTGCCAGACACCACGGCTTGGGTTGGGAGGGAACTTAAAGCTCATTTTGGTCTCCCACCCTCTGCCATGGGCAGGGACACCTCCCACTATCCCAGGCTGCTCCAAGCCCTGCCCAGCCTGGCCTTGGACACTGCCGGGGATCCAGGGGCAACCACCACACCTGTGCCCTCATGAAATATTCAGGTAAAGAGCAGTGTGAGCACCCTGAATGTGAAATTGCTACACATGTGAGAGGGGAACTGAGCATAAATAAAAGAAGGCTGTTTAACATTTCCCTTTGTGTGGCTAAACATGGAGTGCTGCCTGGATGTGAGATCATTTGGGGATGGACAGAAAAGAGAGAGAAGGAGAAACCAAGAAAAATGAGATAAGGAACACAGAGACAGGGATAGAAATGTAGATCATTCCAGAAGCAAGATTAATAACGAATTCCCTGCTCCTGATGTGAAAATGAATAGGGCTGCTGCTGACAGTAATATGTCTTGAAAAGAAAAAAACCACTATTTCCCATTTGTTCCCTCCTTGATAATTTCATGTACCAAAGTGTATTACCCATGGCCACCAACCAGCTCAGCTCAGGTGAGCACATGGCCAAAATCGGGGAAAGACAGGGTGTGATTCCCTGAAGATGTGTTTCCCTGGAACACAACATCAGTTTTCTCTGGGCTAGAACCTGAGTGAGGAGTGAGGGTTTCTGTGGGTGCTGTGGAAAAAGGGCACTCACAGATCATCACCCTGGGGATACTGGGTGTGAAGGAGACCTGAGAGCCCAGCGCCGGGGGCTGCTGGAGCGTGGGCAGCGGGTGCCACTGCCCTGCCACAGGTGTCTGTTGTGGGATCCCCGCTCCTTCCTGTGTGAGGGAGCAAACGCCTGGCACAGGGACGGGCACACCGTGCCCCGTATGGGCAGACAGGCAGGGCTGTGTGCCTGGGCAGCTCTGCAGGGCTGTGGCACCCAGGGAATGTCACCGGGCAGGAACAAAGCAACAAAACGGGAAAGGCTGGGAGTGTGAAAACCAGCAAAGGCTGTTCACAGGTGTGGTCACAGGGTTTGGTTTGTGTCGTGTCGAGTTCATGCTCATAAACTGCTCAAGCCCAGTGGATGTCCCAGCAAAGTTAATTCCCGTGGTTCTGTGTCCTACTGTCCATCCATGGGTGCTTTGTGAGACCTGGAGATTTGGGAAAGCCAGTCTGTGCCAAGGTGTCCCCTGGGATCCCTAAATGCCATCCTGCGAGCAGGGGATGTCACCACAGGCCATGAGCTGCTCTGTGCCCCGGCACAGGCCGGCTGGGGGGCGATGCAGGGAGGGGCAGCAGTGGCTGCTCCTCCTGAGCCCCCCGTATCCCAGTGCCTGGGGGTAATGGTGCTGAGATCTCCACCTCTGGAAAACAGTTGGATTCTGGATGCTTTGACTGCTGTGGTTTGTCTGTTTACATGGTTTTTTTCCCCTCAAAATCTCTTCTGAGGTTTGGACATTCCCAGTCACGAGCAGTTCAACCCCAAGTCTCTGGGAGCACCAGGGCAACAGGCAGGACTGAGCTGTGAATGTCCACGGGCTTTATCCAATTTAAACCTGGCCCTGAGGAGCACAGAATGTGCCCAGTCTGTCCCAGGAGCCTGGCCACCCAGGGCAGGGAGCAAAGCCACGGTGTGAGGCGAGGAGAGCTGTCCTGGGAGAAACAGTGAGTGGAATTTGCTCTCATGATGGGGAGAGGAAAAGAAGTATTTCCCAGGACCTGTTACTGAGTTAGTCAGCACAAAACACATGTGACTCCTTAAAATATACAGCCCAGCAGTGGAAAAAATGGAGATACCTGTACCCAGATGAGCAGACCCCATTCTCCCATCAGGAAAGTGCCTGTCCAGTTTGCCTGTTCCCAGGCACTGCAGTTGCCTGACACTGTGAGAAGATTTTTTTAATAATGAACGACAAAGCCCGGATTATTATCTGAAATCTCATTAAGGATCTGTCAGTGGGACTCTCTGATGAATTCCATGCTTATGTACAGCTCATGCACAGAGGAACAGGGTTGCCCTGCACCATGCCCTGGAAGACAACCCTTCCCTGAAATCCCTCGCCTGGATGCACATTGCCACACTCACGTGTCCTCACTTGCTATTTTTAAGCCTGTGTATTTCTTTGCTGCAGGTCTCTCGGCTGCTGCTCCCTCAGCCCCAGGAGCTGGCTGCTCCCAGGCACTCCACTGCCCAGGCAGGGGTCCCACCTCCCAGGCTGCTCTCTGAGGCTCCCTCCCCAGCCAGCTTTTCCCAGGGGTGCTGAAGCACAGCTGGGGGGCCAGTCATGGGAAGGGGAAGAAGAAAAGAAACCTCTTTTCCTTAGGAAAGGTGGCTGGTGGCCAGTCAGAGACAGGAATTCTGTTTCTGGATCACCTGTGCCCTGGATCACCTGTGCACTGTGTCACTGGCTGGAAACTGTTCTATCAGAGCCAAAAGGGTCGTTATGAACATCTTGTCTGTTGCTGGGCACTGGCTGTTCCAGCAAGTCCATCCCAGTAACTCCTGTTCCTGTATGGGAGTCAGAGTTTGTGTTCTGGGCTGTCACTGGTGACACATCACCCTCAGGTAGACACAGAATACTATCACAGAATGGTTTGGGTTGGGAGGGACCTTAAATGCCATCCCATCCCACCCCTGCCATGGCAGGGACACCTCCCACTGTCCCAGGCTGCTCCCAGCCCCAATGTCCAGCCTGGCCTTGGGCAGCCACAGCTGCTCTGGGCACCCTGGGCCAGGGCCTGCCCACCCTCCCAGGGAACAATTCCTCCCCCATATCCCATCTAACCCTGCCCTCTGGCAGTGGGAAGCCAGTGCCTGTGTCCTGTTGCTCCATGTCTAAAATGTCCTATCACTAAATTGTCTCGGCCATTAATTATAGTCCATATTATCTACAGTTTCTTTTTTAAAAATTTTCTTCTGCTGTTTTTATTTCTCTTTTAATTTTTGGAAATTGAAATCCAGTCCTTTCAGTCCTGTTGTGCTTTTCCTGGTGGGTCAGAGCATCCCCAAGGATCAGGTATCTCCTCCCCATACTTGGGGAGAACCTGTGTGCAGCCGACCCTCACCAATGTGTCTGTGTGTGTGTGGTTATCTCATGATGGATGCTAAATTCCACGCTGTCAGGCTGAGAAACACGGCAAAACTTGGAGAGGGGAATATCTGTCCTGGGTTGCTGTCCTTGTTTTCCTGGAGAGTTCCTTTCCAGGGTCACAGTAGGAATAAGATCACCCATCAGCTACAGCTCAGTGTACAGCACAGCCAGACTTCCATCCTCCTGGGCTGGAGAGCAACACACAGAGCTGGGAATATTCAGGTTTATTATTTGAAATATGCCCATGAGTTTGTACAATGTAATGATTTGAAAATACCATTAATTTCCAAATATGCTGCCTCCTTGGAACACAAGGAAAATGAGAAACAAGAAAAAGAGGAAGATTTAACAAATGCAATTAATCTAGAATTGCTTGGCAGGGTAGAATTGCCATTGATGTATTTAACAAAGAACTAATTAAACCAAAATGCAGGCTGAAATAAAAGATGTTATGTAATGCAAATAGTGCTGATTAAAAACTGTAGCCTCGAGAACTCAGCCTGTGTAGATAAATCACAGACACGGGTATGTTATGTAGAGATCAGGCTTTAACAGAATTCCGGTCCCAGACGCGACCACATTTTTCAGTGGAAAAATGTCCTTTGGAAGGCATTCAGCCCCCAGTATTTGAATGATGTGCACTCCAGCGAGGTTCTGGGTGCGGGCTGGATCCACGCCTGCTCTGGCAGGGGAAGAGCCCAACCTGGGGGAGGGAGTGGGTCATGGGCTCCTCAGGGCTCCACAGCACACTCCCAGCGTCCTGCACAAGCCACCCATGGTCTGATCAGGTAATTTTGGGGGTGAAGGTGTTTCTGCAAAGGGGAAAGAGCCTAAAGGGAAGCAGGAGAGCAGTAACTTGCCAGCAATGCAGCTCCTGTGGGTTTTGGAGCTTCGCACAGGGCACCCACAATGTGGCTTTGCAGTGCCCCATCTGGCACCGCTCACACCCTGCTCTGAGGCTGGCTTCATCCTGCAGTACTGGGTTTGCCTCAGGCTGCCAGGATCAGAAGATCCATGTCCTGCTTCAGTCCCATCCTCAGCTATGACCAGCTTTCAGGAGGATGGAAGGACACCGAGGAGAAGGTGGAGTCTGGCTGAGGCAGCGGGTTTACCCTGCAGCTTGCTGGCTGCTTGGGATGCTCCACACACAGCTCTGGGGACACTATGGGGGCTGCTCAGGGGGATGATGGCCCATTCTTCCCCTTCCTCTCCTGTTCTTCCCTGCCTTTAGTTTTACTGATTTATGTTTTTTTCCTCTCCCCTACAGAACAACCCTGTGCTTAAGCAGAACTTCCTCCTGTCCCCTCACCCCTGACCCCGCTCCCCTTGTGGCAGTGGTGGGCCAGGACACACCGGCCGCTGCCCTCTCTGCCCTCAGCACGGGAACTGCTGTGCAGCAGACACAGCTTCTTCTCACAGCTTGCTCTCGGAGTGTTAGTGTAAAATCTTAGGAAAACCCCAAATACCATGAACAACTTCCTGTCTGTGTTCACTACAGTGTTTGGGGTCAGGCATTCCCTGCTAAACACACACTGCCAGTGTGGATGGTGTGAGACTCATCCCCTGTTCCAGGGTCACAGAGGGTTATCTGGAACTGCTCCAGCAGAGAGGACATAGAGGAAATGTTGAATTTCAAAGATAATGCAAACCTTCTGGGGGTAGTGCAACACAACAGGAATGGACCAAGTTCAGCTCAGCTCAGCTCGTGCTTGGCTGTGTTTGTAATTTCAGCTGAGAGGATCTCTGGATTTGATGTTTTGACTCACTGCACCCAGGCCACAGAATCAATGTGAATTATCAGTAATTTTCCAGGGGTGGATAAATGCCATTGTGATGTGGAACTAATCCTTGCCTTGTCCTTGCTTGTTGGGTAGGCAGTGTTAGTTTAAGGCCTCAGAGGTCACAGTGATGTGCTGCTCCTCGACGACTTGTCCGGGCACTCCTGAGGAGGTGAAGCACATGGTGACACCGTCAGTAAATGGCTGTAGAGACCTGTCAAGGCAGGGCAAGGGCCTTGCGGTGTCACCTGGGCACACACAGTCTCAAAGGAGATATTGCCATGTGGTGATGTTTGATTTGTCCCACAGACGGCTCTCGTGTCCCCAGGGCAGCCCCTGTGCCAGCTCCTGCCCAAGGCACCCGCCTGGGGACAGTTGGAGCCACAGCCCCAAACCCCCCAGTGCTGCTGGGGTGCTCTGGGCTTCTCCTTCCTCTGGATCCCAAGAGGGAGCTGAGCTGGCTTGGCCTTGTCCAAACCCAAGGATGGGGGAGAGCTCTGGGGGAGGGAGGGCAGGAGGGGACTGATCCTTTCAGCCAGGGTGGAGCACTGGGCTGCCCCAGGTCTCAGATCCTGGCAGGATGCTCCAGCTGTGCTCCTGGAGCAGCCTGCCATGCAGCACCACAGCGTCACTGAACACTCAGTAAGCAGCTTCAGGAGCCAGCTGATACTGAAGGACTGAGGGGATATTTAACCTGAAACTGGAGTTCAACTACATCAGACTGCTTATTAAAAATGAATGGATTCATCCAATAAGGATCATATTCCTTGCGATGTGGTGCAGTAATAGAAACAGGTCTGCTGTCTTCCGCCCTGCTCTTTTCTCCATATGGTCACTCCTGTTTCTGTGTAGTGAAAATACACTTGTTTTGCTTTTCCACCTAAATTCTCTCCTTGGTTCCTCTTCAGACAGAAAATCTGAAGTCTGAAGACTTTTAATAAAGAAAGGAAGCAGCTTAGTGAGAGCAGCTCCTTGGCCCCAGACCCCATGGAAATTCCCCTTCCCAGCTGCTTTGGGTGCACCTGTACTCTTCAGATCCACTTATCCTTTCTCTTTTGTCCACCTTTTGTCCTGATGGACATTCCAGTTTTGAGCCTTTGGGCTGGGGCTCATGTCCTGTATTGCTGTTGGCCCCATGACAGAACAGGTTCAGGTGTTGTCAGCCTGTCACTGGTGCTGTTTACAGGGCCATTCCAGCCACAGGCAGAGTCACTGGCTGAGGAAACACTGCTCTGGGGTGACTGCAATACAAAAGATGGGCTTTGACACAGCAACATCTTAGCTGCACTTTATTATCCCTGTCCCAACTTAGTTTGCAAAAGCAAAGTGATGGGCAGATGTAGAAGATACCCAGTTCCAGGAGCATTTCCTCATAGAAATTTATGTCTCAGCTATCCGTGTCCCAGCTTGATGGAACACTTTGTAACATCACTGTTAATATCATTTTGTAGGTGTTCTGGCCAATCAGAGCAGTACAAGGTTCAGTGTTTTGCTACTGAAGTGACAGTAAGGGAAAGGAAATATTTTTCCAGAGGTGAAAACTGTTTAAATCTCAGATTTCTATGTTTTTGTAATATGAATGTCTCATAGATTAAACATTCCCAGTCCTACCCAGTACTGACTGTCACCAATCTGCAATCACAATTCACACAACACTTTGTCCTTGGTTTACTCACATCACTCAGGTTGGAAGATGTGTTACACGGTCTGCAGAATTTGGTGATGGAAATGAGCCAGGGGTGCCTTGAGCTGTGCCCTGTGCTCTGTCCCCAGTCAGCAGGGCACTGGCACGTCTGGTACCTGTAAAACTCAGTGCAAATGGTGCTGGCACCAGCAGACAGAGACTGGCTCTGCTGTGGAATACCCATGGTGAACATTGGGAATTGTCGTGGAATAGAATCACAGAATTATTTAGGTTGGAAAAGCCCTCTGAGACCATCGAGTTCAGCCATTCCCCCAGCACTGCCAAGGCCACCACTGACCCCTGTCTCCAAGTGTCACATCTACATGGCTGTTAAATCCCTCCAGGGATGGGGACTCCACCTCCTCTTGCTCCTTTTTTTTCAGCTCTCCGTTTTGCTTCTGTCCCAGGGAGATGTTGTGCCCGAGTCTTTCACCTGGGGACTCTCTTCATAGGTACTGTGGGTGTCTGCTCCTGTTAGAAATGGTGCAACAAATCCAAATTATGTGCAGCACTTCATCACCTCTGGGCTGGAGCAGGAGCCTGCTTTTGTTTTTTCCATTGCTTTTTGATTTTTTAATTTTTTTTTGGTGAGATGAAATGTAGAAAGAAGAAAGTGATCCTAAAGGAATTATGACTCATGGAGATTAGATAAATAAGACAACTATAAAAGCCATGCTAAAAAGCAGTTTTGCATACAAGTCCTAAAAACTGTCTGGTGATTTGTAATTCTATCATGTGAAGTCAAAGCTGTTTCTGAGACAAAGATATGGGTAATAAGTATGCACTTGAATTTTAGTTAAGAAAATAATATGTCCTGAGGGTACATATTCTTGCAATCATTTCGCATGCATGCCGTGTTCCTTCAGAGACGAGAAACTGCTGTTATGTGACAGCTGACTCCATGAACTCGGAAAATTAATAAGAAGATGTTCTCGGAGCATGAGCTTTACTGGGCAGGCCAGGCTGCTCGGCCAAGGGGGATGCTGGAGGAGCCGGGGGCAGAGCAGTGCCTGGATCTGACGGGAACGCTCAACGAGCGCCCCACATGCACAGCCAGCGCCCACCAAGCATGTGGCATAGCGGAACTGGGACTTTGATAAAAGGCAGAATGATGGATCCTCAGGGAAATCACACACACAATTTGTTCACCAGTTTTGTTGCTGAGCTTTTGTCCAAAAAAAAAAAATTCTGAGCTCTGCTTAGCAAATGCTTTTGTTATTCCAGTAATGGTTTTTGTGGGAATTGAACAAAAACCAAGTGACAGGAGTTAAATGGCGACTTGAGAGCTGGTGGTTATTGCCTCAAAAGGGAAAGGGGTCTCGGGTGACCCTTTTCCTTTGGAAAACTCTGCTGTTGGCTGCGTTTGATCCATGGCTGAATAAAACATGATTTGGATTAATTGAAGCACAAACCTCCCCCCAGGACCCCTGGTCTGTGGGAGCTGTTGGAGGGGCCTGCCAGGGCTGAGCAGTGCGCAGGTCCAGGAGGAGGCAGAGCAACACAGTGCTGCAGGCCATGGGACCCTCCCCTGGTACTTCGGAACCCCGAGAGCAGGGTCGTGTCCCAGTGTCCCCATGGGGACCTCGTGCAGTGGGACAGAAGTGGGGGAAGCCTGTGAGGGGACTCAGCCCCAACACTGCTCTGGACACTGGGGACACCATCTGTCCCATCCTGGCTCAGCACTGGAGCTTGGGTGGCACCAGATGGGGAGCAAAGCCATGAACTGGGCTGGCACCGGAGCCCTGGGCTGTGTTCCCCCAGTGCCACTGGGGAGGTGACCAGCTGGGCAGAGCTGGGCATGAGCCCTAAACACAGCGTTGCAGAGACACGCCCAGCTGCGGGTTATTTTTGTGGCTTTTCTGCTGGAGTGCTTGGCTGTTGGACACGAGGATCTGCTGCAGCAGGAAAATCAATATGATTTCCATGCCCTCGGCTCCAGCCCCTCCAGAGGGGCCAAGCCCCATCGCTCACAGGTAGTGCTGCATTGCAGGTAGAGGGGAATGTCCTGGCTGCAGGGGAAATCCTGTGCTGGAGAGAAGAGGGCTGATAAAAACCAGCCCAGATCATCACAAAAACTATTTCCAAAGGCAGGAGCTGCTGACCTGAGTCTGCAGTTACCAGGAGAGCAAAGGGTTAAAGATTAGTGGCCATTAAAGAGGTTCCTCTCTCTAAGCAGCTTCCCAGCCCTGTGCTCCAGCTGAGGGCTGTAGGCAAGGGAAGCAGCTTGTGCCTTGGGTAGGTGACCTCTCCTCCCGAGCCTGGGTTTGGGTATTAGTGCACCGAAACCTGCGCGGACTCAGGGCCGTAATTCCCAGGGGAGCTGCACTCCTGCCGTGGACTGGGGGAGCTGGGGAAGCTCCTGTTGGGGAGGTACCCCTGGGGAGAGGAGAGGGTGGGCGAGTTCTGGCTCCACATTAGCTTGTGTTGGGTTTCCAAGTGAACAGGAAATATTTCTTCTCTCTTTTTTCTCCTTTTCTCCAAAGCGTGATGTGCCTTAGGCTCTGGAGAACACTTGCCTGCTCACAGAGCAGCAGAGGGGCACTGGGGTCATTTCCCCAGGCTTGCCCCCATGCTTTTACACCTTTCCCTTTCTCCACTGCTCTCCTTTGCTCTGCAGCTCCAGGTTATGTCCAGAATATAGAGCAGGCCAGATGTATTTTCTTTGTTCTCTTTGTTACCCTGCAGCTGGCAGGGAGCGGGAGCCCTTGTCCCCGAAGTGATAGACAAACAGGCACTAACTCTGTGTCTGCTTGGTGTGGAGAGCAGAACCCTGCAAGCCCTGTTTCCTGGAGCGCTTGACTCCTCTTCAGGTGATTTCCCGAGTCTTTATTAAATTCTGATTCTGATTATCAAAGAGAAGAAACTGTGGTAGGCTCAAATAAACAGGTTGCCTGCTCTTTGCTCTGTGTAGTCACTGCAGTGCACACCACAGACACTTCAGGGACGTGAGATGTGTCTCAGGCCTGTTTGGGCCTCTGTGTGGCTAGGCCTGAATATTTAATAAATAGATTTACATATGTTAAACTGTTCACTGTTTCAAATACAAATACATTTAGCCATAAAATTAAAGTGGCCACTAAAGGTCTTGATGGATTTGGGGACATTCTGTCCAGATTTCTAACACTTCTCACTGTACCAAAATCCACTCTGCTTCCAACCCTGGGGTCAGTAGTGCCTTTGCCACCCAAGGAATTCTCAGCCCTTTGGAGGAAAGGAAAATGCAGGAAAATCCCTGCATGGAGGAGTGATGGGAATACAGACAATCATGCTGCAAACTGCTTTCCATGAGAGCCAGGACAGAGAGGATGGGGTGGAATGGGACAGGACAGAGCCTGGAGAGCTGCAGGTCCTGCACAGGAGGGAGCAACTTGGCACCACCTGCACCGTTCCCTGCGTGCTGGGTGCCCCCTGTGTTCCCTCTGAGCAGCCACAGAACCACCATTTTTTAACTGAATCTCATTTTTCCCCACTAGCAACACCTTTTAATTGTATTGTGGATTTATTTGGCTGATTTTATAGCTGACACTATGCCAAGGAACAGCTAGGCAGCTGCAGAGTCTCTTCATAGAATCATGGAATCATGGAGTCCCAGGTGGGAAGGGACCTCAAGGGTCGTCTGGTCCAACCTGTCTTGGCCCAAGCACAGTCTGCACAGGGGCCCCAGCACCCTGCCCGAGCTGCATCTGAAAAGGGCCCAAATCTGAAAGCATTTTCCAGACTATTGATGGCGAGTTTGGAATGGCCTGTACCAGCGGATGAATTTCTGTGATGGATTTCCACAGTGAACTTCTGGATCTCCTCTCAGAGCCCGTGGTTGTGAACCCAGGCAAAGTGAGCAGTGTTCCTTTCCCATGGGATGCAAACCATAACCTGACCCCAAATGGCTCCTGTTGGGGACATTCCCAGGGTGACATCACCTGCCTGGCAGCTGGATTTGTCATGTGTGAGGGTGGTGCTGTTTGGTTGGTCACCCACCAGCTGTGCCATCAGGCCACCAGTGCTGGCAGTGAGAGGTTGCCCTGATTTGGGGGGTGGCTCTGGGCTCCTGCAGGGCTCAGCCTGATCAGGATGCAGCTCGTGGCACGGCCTCTCTCCGTGAGGGAGGCTCATCTCCAGCCAGCCATCCCTCAATGACTGCAGGAGACAAAGATCAGGCCAGGAGAAGTGGTTTGCAAGCCACATGTGCCCCCAGGTCAGCCGCCAGACCACTAGGAAATGTTTATCTATCATCTGTACCGCAGGAAGGGGATGCTGCTGCCATGAAAATTTGTAAACTATCTTTTACAGCAGCCTCCTACCTTTCCTGCGGTGATGGGTATCACCACGAAGAGAGAGAATTTATCAGATTCACACTTATAACTCACCATTACTCATCTTCTTTTCTAATTCCAAACCCCATGTCCTGATTTGAAAAATGGAAAAGTCAACAGGGCTGCTGTGTCCACCTGCTGCTGCTCCTTTCCTTTAGCACCTCTCATGTGGAAACACGGATTTTCAGCTGAATTACAGCTCATCAGGTGTGGGTGTGCAACAACTTCATTTATTTATCTCAATTTATCAGAAGCCAGCAGTACATAACATGGGAATAACAGGCCATCCACCAATGCCCGTGTTTGCTGTAGTGGCTCAGTGGTTGCTGCAAAACTCTGAGCTGTTCCTGGCATCTCAGGATGTCCTGAGTAGGAAGGGACCCACTAGGATGCTAAAACAGAATTATGGAGTCATTTATTTTGGAAAAGCCCTGGGAGACCATCAAATCCAACCCTTCCCCAGCCCTGTCAAGGCCACCACTGCTGCATGTCCTTATGTGCCTCCCACACAGCTTTTAAATCCCCCCAGGGATGGGGACTCCAGCCCTGCCCTGGGCAGCTGTGCTAGGGCTGGACAGCCCTTTCCATGAAGACATTTTTCCTCATATCCAATACAAACCTTCTCTGGCACAACTTGCAGCCAGGACAGGCAGAACATAACATTTTTAGCTAAATACTAAGCTGAGGAGCCTCACTCTTGGTACTTTTTTGAGTGTGATTTCCCCCCAGCTTGGTTGCTCCTTTTCTATGCAGTGACACATTCCATGATTTCCCCTGGAGCAGTGCTTTGGCCAGAGCCTGTCCTGGATCTTGCTGGGAGGGCTCGGGGTGGGTTCATCACAGTCACTGCTTGGAAGCCAGAGGGGTTTGTGCTTTCTGTTTGTACATGCACGTTATTCCTGCTCCCAGGACAGGGGCTGAGCTCCATAAAGCAGAAACTCAGGTGTGAGCACTCTCTTCCCCAAGGTCAAAATTTGCTGCCTGTAGATGTATTTTTAAACCCACATCTTCCTGGTTTTACTGCTCCTTCTTCCTCACTCAGCCTTCCTGGCAACAGTGATGAAATAAAGTCCTGGAACAGAACTCTAAAATACTAATATATATATATATGTATGTATTTCAAGATCTGTGGTCTGTATATTTTCTTCTATACATGTAAGGAGAACAGAACAATGCAACAATCCTGCCACAGAAATATATTTTAAAATGTATCAGTTTTTTGTCCATCCAAATATTTGTCTGTTACCTAATCTTGCATTACTCCCTTGAAGATGCAGAACTACTCATCATTTACATATTATCCTTTCCATTTTCCATTAATACATCTCTGCAAAGGAAATGTATTATGAGAGAAACGGAGCAGCCCGTGAAAGCTCTAACATCTGCCCCAGCAAAGTTCCCATCACACCCAGCATCTGTTTCACCAGTGTAAGGACACAATGAAATCTGCAGGGTATTGTCCTGTTTGAATTTTAATATCTTTTCATTTCTTGTTTCTCCCTTGTTTGCTTGTTTTTGAAAGAGTCGGCGGCACACAAACATGGGGTTGTAAATGAGAAAGTGAAAGATTTGTCAATACTTGCACTCTCAGGGGACTGAGGTTCTTTAATTTTAATTACACTTAAGTCAGGCTCCCCACACACCCTGTGCTGGATGTTTTTCTCTTCCTAATATTATATAGGGAAAAATGCAGCAGCATCTGGTGCCTTCCTGACAGGTTCAATTGATTGTAGCGGGAATGAGAAGCAGGGCTGGTCTGGAACAAGCTTTCATTGATTGCTGGATGGCATTGACTGCATGGGGAATTTGAAACAACAGCAGGTTCAGGAGCCAGAGCCAAAAAAGTAAAAAGAAGCTGATGTCGGAGTTTCCAAAGGGTTTTGTCCCAGCTTTGCATTTTACTGTCTTTCAGTGGTGCAGCAGCCATGGGGATGGGATTTTCATTGTTCCTTTTATTTTGTTATAAATTGCATTTTTCAAATTTTAACTAAAATTAAAACCAGTTTTGGCTAATTTACCAACAAAATCGATAGGTGATAAAAGGAGTCTTTTTTTTCCTCAGAAATACTGCACTTCTGACCAAAGTGATTAGATAAAGGACATTATCTTCCCTGCTATCTGTGCTGGCTAAATCCTCAGAGCATCTGAATGAATCAAGAAGATTAAAATCTATTGTGTGATTTCATCACTAAGTACCTATTGTGTATCAAGTATCAATATATACTCTCGTGCATCGAGGATCTATGGTGTGATTTTATCACAGTGTGGATCGGGATGTGTCACGTCCTCCTTTTTGTCCCCAAAATTTAACAGAAATTAAGGAAATCATTGATGTTCTCTACTCACACGTACCTGAGCAATTGCTGTGCTATGTGCCCACATTTGTAGGGGATGTGCAGCTAAAGGGAACCTTGACATCGCTGCAGCCTCGTAGGAGAGGCTCAAAGGCACTGGCCCTCTATTCCCCCTGCCCCCCCGGCACCCCTCGGACCCCCGCCCCGGGGAACAGCAGTGACACCCTTTTAAATGCTCCCAACTCCTCTAGTCAGTTCCAAAAGGGGGTCTGGGGCATCCTCATGGCACTTTTTACCAGTGAAGAACAAGGCATGGAGGGACAGGACACAGGGAATGGCTTCCCACTGCCAGAGGGCAGGGATGGATGGGATACTGGGAATTGGGAATTCCTGGCTGGGAGGGTGGGCAGGCCCTGGCACAGGGTGCCCAGAGCAGCTGTGGCTGCCCCTGGATCCCTGGCAGTGCCCAAGGCCAGGCTGGACACTGGGGCTGGGAGCAGCCTGGGACAGGGGGAGGTGTCCCTGCCATGGCAGGGGTGGGGCTGGGTGGTCTCTAATGTCCCTTCCATTCCAAACCAGTCTGTGATTCTGGGATTCTAAAGGAAAGATCAGCTCAGACCTGGGACTGTCCTGGGCTCTGGTCAGGCCAGTGACACTGCACAGTTCTTGTATCCTGAACATCTGTACGGAGCTGGGACTCCGCCTCCATGGAAGTGTTGAACAACTCCATGAGCTGGTTTGTGAATTCAGGACGATGGGGGAGGAGGCTGGCTGGATTAAGATCAGTGATTTCAGCTGTAACTAGCAGTGATAGCAGCTCAAATAGATGTTGTGTGCATTTTTATTATATCGTTTTCTGAAGTACCACTATTAAAAATACGACATCCATTGTACATTCCAGCAGAAGATGTGTGTGCTATTGATTTCTTTGTGCTTACCTTAGAACTGTTTATTCTGTGTTATCTTTTCAATGTAAATGAAGATAGAGAGAATCCAATGTGATTCTTTACTGCAGTGAAAAATACCCCTCATGCTTTGAACCATCACAGACTGACATCCCACATCCCAATGTTTTTATCTTGCATTCTAGTCTGAAATGTATTAGTGTAGGATAATAATGGCTTATTTTTTCACAGGATACACATAAAAGGAAATGTATAAGCAACTTTCACTTCATTATCACTCTGCCATTTCAGCTGCGAATGGTCCATACCAAAAAGAAAACAAGACTTAAGAAACAACCGTTTTAATTTCTGTGCTGCTTTCTTTTCCAGTTTTATGCTTCTTCCACTCATTAAAAACACCACTTCTCATTTTTTAGCTAGAAAGATGCACTAATATTTCATGTTTGTCTCTGCACTCAGCAAAGCATTGGCTGGCATTACATTGAGGGGCAAGGGACGTCTGCAATGCCCTCCCCGTGCTGCATTGACACGGCCCCAGTACCAACAGGGCCCCGGTACTGACACGGCCTTTGGGGATGCCTTCGGTGATGCCTTTGGGGATGCTTTTGAGATGCCTTTGGGGATGCCTTTGGCAATGCCTTCAGAGATGCCTTTGGGGATGCTCTTCTGCAGTTGGCTCAGGTGGGAATGACCCCACCGTTGCTCACAGTTGAGCAGGTTGGACTGGAGCAACCAAGGGACCCAAAATCATGCATGTCTCACACACACACAGGGGCAGGGATGTGTCCTGTCACGTGCTCCAAGTCCTGGAGTGGTGACATCCAGGGTCTTCCATCAGACTGGGGTTTGTCATGGTCTTGTTAGTCAAGAGCTGGGCACATCCAGGTGTCAGTGCTCGGCATGAATAACCATCCTTCCAAGTTCCCGATTAAACACTGCCCTCTCCCCACAGTTAGGTTAAATAAATTTGTCGGCTTAGAAAAGAGCTTTTTTCCTGGTCTATTCTCATGTAAATATCGAACCGTTGGCACTTTGGCTGCAGGAATATTCACTGCCTCTCTCACAAAAGGCTCGTTAGTTCTGTCCCTCCCCAGGCTGCCTGGCTCCCCCTGGGGCGGTGGGGGCTGCTGCCTGTGCCGGGGGTCGGGGGTCGGGAGGGCAGGAGAACTCCTGCCTGGAAACCCTCCAGCTGGGACACACACCCCTCTTCTGAGGGGAGACCGCCGATCCTTGGGCTGGGTGTGTGGAAAATTCTGTCCAAGGAAGAGAGCTGGGAATCCTTCTCCCGGTTTAATGACTGAAATTGTTTGACTCTTTATTTGGTAAGACATTTGCATGCGCGAATCCCCCAGTCCCACCTGTGTTCCCTCACAGCCACCCATTGTGGCAAATTTCTGACTATTATGGTTATTTCCTGTCCTTGTTCCTCTTTCCAATTTCTGAATTCCACCTGAGGAGCTCATTTTCAATTATCTGGTGGCAGGTTCTCAAACAGCTTTTTCATCTGTGACTTGGCAGTGCTGGGTTTCTGGTTGGAGTCACTGATCTGAGAGGGCTTTTCCAGCCTCAGTGATCCTATGATTCTGTGATTCTATTCCTGGCTGAGGAGCAGAGCGGGATGGGCGTAGAAACTGGGGCTGGATCCTTGCGAGGTCTGGGATTTGGCTGTAGGGAGCACTGATGAACACAGGAGGGGAGATGGGTGAGGTTGCTCTGCCAAAATGAGGCTGTGCGGAGGCACATCCTGTGAGGTGGGACAATGATTTTTATGGTGCCAAGGTCCTCCCTTGCACAACTGGCTCAGGTGTAAAACTCCCCCCACCCCGGCGGAGGGATCAGGACATTCACAGGTAGGGCTGAAGGTTTTCATCCCTTCTGATGGGGCACAGCTGGCTCAGCTACACTGACGTCAGGGGCAGCTGCCATGGCTTAGAAGGTGGCAGAATGTAGAGGAGGTGTAGCAACCCTTTAGCATCATTCCAGCCTTTGGGTTTGGAAAATGTTTAAAATTTTTGTTATTTTTCATTTTATGGGTTTTTTTGCAAATTCTTGTGCCCTCATCCCTGGAACTATTCCAGGCCTGGAGCAGCCTGGGACAGTGGAAGGTGTCCCTGCCCATGGCAGGGGTGGAACTGGATGAGCTCTAGAGTCCCTTCCAACCCAAACCAGTCTGTGGTTCTAAAATTCTGTGCTTAAAAGCCCTGGCAGTTGCACATCTGGCTTGGAATGGTCTGACACAGAACTTTCAAAATATGACAGAAAAGACTATTGTTAGATTTTAAATTTTGCCCCTGCCAGAGGTGATAGTAGAAGGAATCCTGTGTGAGAGCCCAGCCCTGGGCCTGGGACATTTCTGGAGCCAGACATCAATGTCTCTTTTCACTTCCAGACTTGGCTCTTCCATTCCCACGTTCACTTTTTTTAGTGTTTTGCCGTTGTGTGTAGCAGTTGAGCAAGCATGAAGAACTTCTTAGTAAGGTACTGTAGGAAATTATTGATTTTCTTTGCAAAGGAGTTCAGCTTATTTTAGTGAGCTACTGGGTCATTTGGAAAATAAAGTTCTGGGCAAATGACTCGTCAGAAGGACTGATGAGGATTGTGAAGCTGTAAAACACAGCAGCTCCTGTTCACAGGCAGCTGAAGGTGAGAAAAATTTCTCATATGCGTCACAGTTATTAAAATATCAAGTATCCTTCCCTGCCAATTATGTAACCCCTGTGCCACAAGGGCAAATTATTTTAATTATAGGATTGTTGCATGTTCAGAGAATTTCTTTGGAAAATAAAATAAGCTGAAATTCAGGCACTAACAGAGGTAAAGAAAAAGGTTAATTGCTCTGAGCTAGAGACTTGTGCTGAGGGAGGTGGGATGCTCAGAGAAAATTCAGCAGGTCTGGCAGGAAACCCTGAACTCCAGTTAAATACAGGTTAGGTTGATTCAGCGCTGGCTTCTTACAGTTATATTATATTATTGAGAGAAAAGGGTCATTAGTGGCTGTAGTGAAAACGATGGGAGCAGAGAAAGGGAAAAGAACATTTTCGCAGCTGGAACGGAGATGAGAAATGTCACCTGTACCTGAGGGCAGGAGGTGCCAAGGTCAGGCACCAACGCTGATCACAGTACCTAGCCTGGGTCCGGGTTTAATTTCATATTCCGAGGCTTTGGAGCTACTTATCCAGCCCGTGGGTGCAGGCATGTTCTGGTCTGACACTTCCAGGTTGATTTGATGAGAGCCAGGAGAAGCCCTCCTGCCCAGGCTGGTGCTGAGGGAATGATCCTGCTGCAGGAGAGAGGGATGGAGAAGGAAGGGAACAGCTGGGAGAAGCGTGCCTTGGTTTGCAGCTCTGTCCTGGGGGCTGTGAGTGACTGTGGCCAGCTGAGGGTCGTGATGTCACTGCAAACATTCCTTGGCTTTGGAATGTGGTCTCCGAAGGACATGTTTGGGCACGGGATGAGCAGCGAGGATTCAGAGAATCAAAAGCTATTCGAAGAGGGCAAAACCATGAAGATCTCACAGACGCAATCAAACGTGTGGGCTCACCCCAATTGTAAATATGGCTGTCACAGGCACTGGGTCTGGCACAAGGGCCTGAGGCTGTGACCCTGCTGGAGGCTGGCACAGAGTCATGGGCAGGAGCAGCCCCTGGAACTCAGACACTGCAGACAGATGGATATTGGGGCCTGTGGGGAGGAGTCACATCGGAAAGTCCTGAAGTTGCTCGCTGTCCCCTTTCATGTGATGAAATATCCTTGTCAGACAATGGATCCTTTATAATCTGTCTCCTTTGCTACACAGGGGGAACAAGAATTGTATGGAAATGTTATCCAGATAAGCTGAATGAAACTAAAAGGGGTTTGCAGATACATTGAAATCTTTCTCCTTCAGACGATGAATCAGAGTTTAACCAGAAGAGAGGATTAAGCTAATATCTTTTGGACCAGTAATGTGCTTCAAAGGGCACACAAGCCACCGAGGTCTCCAGTGACTCTTTGTCTTACTTTTATTAAATACTTCATCACTCTAGAAAACACCTCAGAGCTTGTTACAGCTGAAGGCAGCTTTAAAATATGATAATGTAATGCACCACAATGACATATCCATTTTACATCTCTCCATTCAGGCTGCAGAACAAGGACGCTCATAACTGATGTGTTTGGGTGTCTGGGAACTGCTCCTCATTCCCAATCCCATTTGGCTGTTCCCTTGACGAGACCCTTCAGAAGGAAGTTTTACAAGGCACTCAGTATTCTAGGAATGTTTCTTTCCTTTCCAGGTAAATAATTTGCAAATATTGCCCAATTTTTGTTGGAGCGGTATGTTCTACGCACAAGAAAATGCTGGGCTGTAGTCTGATCACAGAAGGGCTCGGCTGGGAGGACACCTTAAAACTCATCTCATTCCACCCCTTTCCATGGGCAGGGACACCTTCCAGCAGATCAGGTTGCTCCAAGCCCTGTCCAGCCTTGCTTGGAACACTTCCGTTTCAGGGAAGGGGCTGAGCCAGGCAAACCCCAAAGTGCGGGAGGCGGACAAGGCACAGCCCCTGTGCTCAGCTGGGGCTGCTCCTGCTCGGGGTGGGGATGCTGGGGCTGCTCGGGGCAGGGACTGGGGCACGGTGCATCCCCACACCGAGCCCTTGGCTGGTGCAGCAGCCCTGCCCCGGCTCGGGGCTGCTCCCCAGGCTCCTCAGCTCCCGGCTCCAGAGTGCAGCCAGCACTTCTCTCCTGCAGCACTGGGGCATGAAGGGCTGTGCCCTTCTGGGAGTGCTCCTGCTGATGGCCCGTCCTCTCACAGCCTTGACAAACACTCGGGAACTCCCACACGCAAATTAAAACCGAGGCACGGGGAAGCAAGGCAGGCCTGCAGGCAGAGCAGCTGACATGACTGCTCTCCAGGGACAGGTTTGTGGAGTAGTGGTGGGATTCACACCTGAATTCATAGATGCCTGTACTCGGATATACACACACAGGTACACGAGCACATATATTCCTGCAATTCTGCAATAATTCCATAGTTCCTGGTGAACTAGGAAATAGTTCTGCTCGGTGAAAACACTTTATTGCAATGCAGAGCTTTGGATTATTTAATCAAAGCCAGAAACCTTGCTCCATGAGCAGTTTAAACTCCTAAATCTTGATACACCCACTGGAGCTGGCTTTCGTTCCAAAGAGCTGAGGTTTGGAAAGCTTCTATTTTCAGACACAAGTAGGATTTTTTGTGACAAACTCTCACCCTTCCTTGGCGTCCCCACTCAGGGGAGCAGAGCCATCCCAGCCCCTCTGCCTATCTCCTCGCTGGGGTCTGGGTGTGAGAGAGGCTGCCTTGGGCAGTGCCACAGCATCATCCTCTCCTGGAATATTTTGGGTACCAGACCCACTCTTTTTCCTACACCAAAAAATGCTTTGTCACCCACTGACCATTTTGCTCCCAGCATGGATATGTCCTCACAACTGAGCAGGAAAAATCTTGTAGTGGAGGAAATACATCCTGATGAACAGAATAAAACAAAAAGCTCTGATCTGTGTCAGGATTCGGGTGGCAGAGTGCAGCCTCAGTGAAGGCTGAACCTTTCCAACACACAGCAGGCCCTTGGAAGGAAACCTTTGTTGAAAACTCACCTTCCTGAGGGCACGGCCCGGGTGCCCAGCACGCGCTCAGGCAGCGCCGCGGTCCTCCCCTCTTTGCTGTGAGCTCTCTTTTATCTCAGCCCCATTCCAAGGGAGTCAGACAAAGCCAGGAGCTGAGCTGGAGGAGCTGGGAGAAGGCTGGTGTTCCATGTTCTATATTATCAGAGCAATCGCCATGGAAACGGGAGGATGGGACTGACCTTGTTAGTTTGCCACTGATCCTGCCAGGGCTCAGCCTTCCAGCTCATGTTAAGCTCCTCTGGGACTGGAGATGCACATCTGAAGTTAATAAATTGTAGGGGTAAAAGCCACAGAATTTTGGAAATGTGAAATGTAGGATCTGTTAATCTGCACTTCAGATGTGCTGGCTGGGAAAGGAACAGCTATTTTTGTGCTAATGGTGCACTGAGATATAAAAGAGGTTTGCTATTAAGTTCAGTGTTAATTATACAATTCCCTGGGCTTTCCACTGCCTTTCTATACAGGTCTCCAAACGGGAAGATGCTAATCCCTGCTTCCTAGGCCCCTCTGGCACCCTTGTGCCCTGGGCAGTGTCTGTGGCAGGGCTCCCATTTGGGGTTTGGGCAGTGACAGGGCTCAGTCCTGCCCACCTCTCCCATCAACTTCCCATCTCACAGCTTTTGTTACAGGGATGAGCCAAGCATCGCCCTGAGGGAGAAACTGGGAGTGTCCCCCATCACAGGGATGCTGAAGTGTTGTTTTAGACACATTTTAATTCTACCCTAGTGCTGAGACTTGGGGCTCATCCCATTCCCTGCAGAAGCGGCACCTGTCCTTGGGCCAGGACACCAAGGGGAAGGAGCACAGGGAGGTCTCTGCTGCAGTGAGGAATGAGGAGCAGTTTGGAAATGCTGAATCTCCTGGAGTACTTAAAAAAATACAGGCACTGGTCCCATGCTGCCTGTTCTGTGGCAGCCTGGCACCAACATCCCCAGGCCAGCATCTCCAGGTCTGTGCAGGGACCTGCCCGTGACACTCAGTTCTGTGCAGAGAAAATATAGACAAGAAAATATCCAAGACAACAAGAGCAGACTGAAAGGATTCCTAAAGGGGGCCTGCAAAGGCTAGAGAGGGACTTTGGACAAGAATCTGGAGGGACAGGACACAGGGAATGGCTTCCCAGTGCCAGAGGGCAGGGCTGGATGGGATATTGGGAAGGAATTCCTGGCTGGGAGGGTGGGGAGGCCCTGGCCCAGGGTGCCCAGAGCAGCTGTGGCTGCCCCTGGATCCCTGGCAGTGCCCAAGGCCAGGTTGGACACTGGGGCTGGGAGCAGCCTGGGACAGTGGGAGGTGTCCCTGCCATGGCAGGGGTGGCACTGGGTGGTCCTGAAAGTTCCTTCCAACCCAAACCATTCTGGAATTCTGTGATTTTGAGAGTCTGTGGTGATTACATCAGTCTGACTCTATGATTCTGTGATATTGAGCAAAGATTTAATTACATAGAACAAGTGTCAAGTCTCAGAAATAACTGATGCACTGAAGTGATGCAGCAGTGGAATGTGGGAAGGGCAGCAGTGGAAGGACCTGGCTGCTCACAGCACTCAGGCTGCACATCCACATCTCTGTTCCAGAGCCCCGGGCTCTGTTTGCTTGCAGAGGTTCCCTGCAGGGACCCAGAGCTCAGGGCAGGGATTCCCCTCCAGGAACCTGGGTGTTGGTCCCGTGGGATCCTGAGTCTGTTTTGATCAGTAACAGTAGCAGTATAATTCTAAATTCCCTTGAAGAATGGTCTGTCGGCTGGCCACTGCTATCTGAATAAATCACTTTTTCTCCACACGTTGGCTCCAAAGCCTCAGCCTCTTGAGATCCATGCTCATGACTGGAAGTGTAAGAAAATATTTACATGGACGTACTTTGTTATCTGCTTTTTGGCCTGTGTTTACAAGTGCCCTATGCAGCCTTGCATCCAGCTGTTGGATGTTATGAAGATGTTACTCTCATATTTACATTTAATTTCACCTCCAAGTTCCTTGCAGGCTTTATATCTCTTTGCATTATTTGGGCTAATTTACAGGGGTTTTCAAAGAGGAGAAACCTTTTAGCATCCCTTTCATACAATCCAATCACAAGTATTTTGGGTTGAAAGGGAACTTAAAGCTCATCTTGTTCCATCCCTGCCATGGGCAGGCACCGTCCACTAGACCACGTTGCTCCAAGCTCTTTCCAACCTGGTCTTTTCTGCCATACCTTAATTTTCATAATAGTTTTTCCTCACAGCCCACAGAGAAAACATTCAGAACAGGCTGAAATAAATGCAGCTGGTATTTGAGAGGTTAATGCAGAGAACCTCAGTGGGCCAGCACAGCGTGTCCCCAGCTGAGCTCTAATGCAGGGCTGTGAACATGGCACAGAAAGCTCACCTGCCTCCAGCACTGGGAGCTCTGCTGTCTGTGCAGGTGCTTTTGTTTCCCTTCTGTTGACAAATTCTGCTTGAAACCCTGATTCTCTTGGGCACTGAGCTCTTGTGGGACCTCTGGCACCTCTCTCTTCCTCCGGGGCAGCAGCAGCCTGAGAGGAGCTTTGCTGCTGTCAGAGGAGGTGACCCGGCACATTCCCGGGCAGTGACCCGGCACATTCCTGGGAAGTGACCTGGCACATTCCCGGGCAGTGACCTGGCACATTCCCGGGCAGTGACCCGGCACATTCCTGGGAAGTGACCCGGCACATTCCCGGCACTTCCCCGGGTGGCTGTGCCGCCTGCAGCCGCAGCCGGGGGCACAGTGGGGAGCCTGGCGCTGTCACGAGAAGTCCTGACAGTAGGAAGGATTTGACAGGGAAATAAACATTGTCCGTCCTGGCTGTGGGAGGTCGTCAGGCACACAGATATATTTTACAAAATAATGTTTTGTCTTCTTTTTGCTGAAGCACGAAGGTGGTCCTGGTTCATGCATTTAATTTTGTCTATAAAATAACACAGGCCAAAAATAGGAGTTTGACAAGGCATTAGAGAATTTGGTCAAACTTTACTAAACAGTGAAACCTTGTCCAGGGGACAGCGCAGTTTATTTCCATTTTTAAAAAAATCAATATTTAATTTTGAAAGATTTGCATTTTAAATTTTTAAAAATGAAATACTGAAGAGCTTTACCAAGAAAAGAGAGAGCCCACTAAATTGGCTCTTCTGCACTGATAAAAGCAAACTCAGGTAGACTCTTTCTGGGTTTACTACTATTGCTTTAATTATTGTCAAGAAGATAAGAAGTAATGAAACAAAAAAGTCATTTATTTCCCTAAACTCAGTGGAACTTTCTTAAACTGGAGTTATCTCAAAACTCCAAACTTCAGGAAGGCAGTAAAGATGTAGCATTTTCATAAAATGTTATAGAAACACAGAGTCACCTTGGGTTGGAAAAAAACAAGTTTTAGAATAAAACCCAAAGCAGCTCCTGCACAAAGCCTTGGTGTTTTGGTTTAGTGCTGGAAGAATGAGACCTGCTCATCGCTGGGAGGCTTTTCATGGCCACGGAGATATGTGGGAGAGAGAAAGCTGAGACAAAACCGGGAAGATTTTCCTATTGACCATATTTGCTCTGTATAGGAGGAATAAGGGCAAATCTATTCATCTGTCTGGAATGCTCAGACCCTCCATGGGGAGAAGGAATAATTGTGTTTGGAAAGGTCAGTGTGGGAGTGTAAATGCAGAACGCCAGGGAGGAGCCCATGTCAGATGGAAGCCATGTTGGATGGAGCCCGTGTCGGATGGAGCCCATGTTGGATGGAGGCTGTGTTGGATGGAGGCCGTGTTGGATGGAGCCCACGTTGGATGGAGGCCATGCTGGATGGAGGCCGTGTTGGATGGAGGCCGTGTTGGATGGAGCCTGTGTTGTATGGAGCCCATGTTGGATGGAGGCCGTGTCGGATGGAGGCCGTGTCGGATGGAGGCCGTGTTGGATGGAGCCCACGTTGGATGGAGGCCATGCTGGATGGAGGCCGTGTTGGATGGAGGCTGTGTTGGATGGAGCCTGTGTTGTATGGAGCCTGTGTCGGATGGAGGCCGTGTCGGATGGAGGCCGTGCCGGATGGAGCCTGTGTCGGATGGAGGCTGTGTCGGATGGAGGCTGTGCCGGATGGAGGCTCTGTCGGATGGAGGCCGTGTCGGATGGAGGCCGTGCCGGCTGCTCTGTGACAGGGAAAGCTGAGCACACGCAGAGGCAAGGTGCCAAACAGAACCAGGAGTGTCATTTGGCTGGAATGATGTGACTTGCCGGGGCGCACACACCGGCTGGGCCAGGGCAGGGATGGAGTCTGTGGGCTGGGCAGTGCATTGGGCATGGCACAGCAGGACAGGGCTCGGTCCCTGCTCCATCTCACCCATCTGTGGGGTCTCTGCAGTGGAGCCTCGGGGACCTCCTGGGGTCTCTTGTGCCAGCTGAGCACCAGCACCCCACGCCACCCAGTGCCAGGCAACTCCATCCCTGGAAGTGTCCAAGGCCGGGTTGGACACTGGGGCTTGGAGCAGCTTGGGACAGTGGGAGGTGTCCCTGCCATGGCAGGGCTGGGATGAGATGAGCTTTAAGGTCCTTTCCCACCCAAAGCACTCTGTGGTTCTGTGATTCCCTGCCAGGGGCACTTTGGTTGTCCCTCACACACCCAGTGAGATGCTGCTGCTTCAAATTGTAGGATGATAGTTTGCTACAGGAATTCATTTTTAATGCATAAATTAATTACTTTGTTTCTGTGGTTGTGCAAAACTATGAGTTGAGCCCATGGTGCAGCCGGGTCAGGATGTGAGTGGCTGAGCACGGAAGTATCCGGGATGTAAGGTCCCTTCCCACGGTGAGCTGATGCTATTGCGTCCAAGCAAGAACGCAGATAATTTCAAAGAAAAATATTATCAGATATCAGAGTGGGTAACTTTGTGTTAAAAATAAAACTTTTCTTTTCTTCGTTCCTCAGGTATTTAATGAGAACAGTCCATAGAATCCCAGAATCATTCCACCCTAATCCATCTTCCAGCTATCAATGGCGCTTCTTTGTGAGAGGGGATAAAAGAGGTTTCAAAGGACGGTGATGCCCCGGGATCCTCAGTCAGAGCCGACTGCCACAGACCTGGAGCAGAAAGCAGCGCACAGGGAAGAGAGTTTTCTCCACTGTTAATTAAGTAGATTTTTTCATCTGACTACAAATGACTAAAATTAGAATCACAGATGTGACGACCCAAGGCTGGGCAGCGTTCGCAGTGCCGCGCTTTCTGTGCGGTCTCCCCCATCACTGAGTGATCCCCGAGCAGGCTGTGCACCTAAAGCTTTACCTGCAAAGTCTGGACGGGTTTGGTGTGGCAGATGTGGGGGACTGTGGTTGAGAATGAATTTACTGCAGACACCCTTACCAGGAGAGTTTCAGTGGAAGTGGGAACTGGAGATGAACACGGGGCTCGTCTCGTGCACGTTCACACTGAAATGAGTTCGGGATTCAAGCGCAGTCGTACATCCCATTACTGAATGTGC
The DNA here is from genome assembly GCA_013399195.1 of Dicrurus megarhynchus. Taxonomy (NCBI): domain Eukaryota; kingdom Metazoa; phylum Chordata; class Aves; order Passeriformes; family Dicruridae; genus Dicrurus; species Dicrurus megarhynchus. The sequence continues at coordinate 4,716 of VXAD01006701.1, read as the reverse complement.
ACGGCTCTGATCTCAGTAATAGACTTGACTGGATAATTGCAGACACTCCTTAGCATTGCAGCCCTGCATAAAGTAACGTGAGTCAGAGCTGCTCTGCAGGCTGGGAATGGCAGCTACGGCTGGAGAGTGGAGCCGGGGGCTCTGCAGGAAACGTGGAGCCTCGTGCCCCAAACATCTGCCTGTCCTTGCTGCCCTCCTGCCCAGACACACTGGCTGCCAGCCTGAGCAAAACTTTTGTGAAATGGCTTTTTGCAAAATTTTTGGTAAAATATTTTTGCAGAATCTTTTGCTCCTTTTTCAATACAAAATTTATTTATTATACAAAATATTATTACATAAAAATTATTTATTCATCAATACAAGATTTAATACAGAGAGAAATTAACAGAAAAGATGGAAAGCAAACCTCAAAATTAGTCTTGCACCACATCAAGGGGCTACTGAAGTTTTTTCTTCTAGGAAACTGCTACATTCCATGCAAAAGATCAGTGAACCTAAATATAAAAAAACACTTTAAGTAATTTGTGCATTTGTTAACTGAAAATGTTCCTCTTTTATTTAAAATGCATTTTTTTCATAAAGATAAGGTGGAGCTGAGAAACAAAACAGATATTTTTGATTTCTGGATATGAAATATTTGGTTGGCTCATTCCACTGCACCCAGGTCAGTGCCGGCCCACGCCAGCCTGGAGCAGGGATTCAGCCCGGGGCAGCCTGGTGTGGGATTCAGCCTGGGGCAGCCTGGTGTGGGATTCGGCCCGGGGCAGCCTGGTGTGGGATTCAGGGCTCACTTCGGTGGTGCAGCACAGAAAGCTTCGCTCGCTGGGATGGGCGAGAGGTGCAGAGCTGAGCCTGATGAGACACAAACTCCTGCAGAGCCTGCACAGGCTCCACATGTGAGATTTTGAATGAACGCAGTTAAAACTGAAGGTATCAGCCAGGGCATTGCTGCTGTCTCGTTCTGTGGCGTTTAAAAACTCCCCCATCCCCAGCGTGCTTGGCACGGTTCAGTTCACCAGGCAGGTGGATCCAAACACGGCTGCTCGCAACAATCATCGCGGGGCTGCTGCAGGGGGGTCAGGCTTTAATCAGAGCTTTCCAGTTCTCTTTCCTTTGCAAACAAATTAGAGGTGAAATGGTGCAGAAGCCTCCAGCACCCTCAGCCCCTCCACTGCCACCCACGGGGCACTCCTGGAGCTGGAGGCAGACCAGACCCAGCCTGCTGCACCAGTGGGCATGACCTTGCACAGGGAAAATGTGTTTGTTTTCCTCGCTGAGGTGTTGTGGGAAAGGGAATGTCGGGTTCAGGCACACGGTGAAGGAGCTCAGCGTGCAGCGAGGCCGCGGCCCCCGGCCCCAGCCCCCGGCATTGGCAGCGCCCGCTCGGCGGGAGCTGAGGGCACGGACTGAGCCCTGCCAGGCCCTGCTGACACGCTCTCTGTCACCCTGGAGTGGGCATTGCCAGCTCCCCTGCCAGGCCCTGCTGACACGCTGTCACCCTGGAGTGGGCATTGCCAGCTCCCTCTCTATCGTCTCACGGTCCTGTTCCTTCTTTTGCTCCATCACCAGTGAATTTCCGTGTCTGCTATGCCATGGAAAAATGGCATTTTCCTACCTTGCTGCCACTCTTTATGCTTTTCTCACTCTATTTTTAATCAGGGCAGCCTCTGGTTTCATTGTCATGCAGAGGACACGCCAGTGTCTGGCTGCTCCCTCAGATTCCCTGAACACGATTTCCACGACTGATTGGTGTTTTCTAATACTCTGCATAATGGAGCCTTCCCAAAATACACATCTCTCCTTGATTTCTCTATCGAGGCTCTGTAATTTCACTTCTTTCACGTCTTTGACTCCTGATGAGGAAGTCGCCATGTCCCCCGCGCCTGCTGGGGATGCCGATGCCCCACACACCCGGGTCCTGCCCTGCCCAGGTCCCACCCCACAGCTCCGCTGCTGCGGGAGCTCACACTGCTGGAGAAATTAAATAACTGAAGTGGCTTCAGCAAATCTTAGAAATAACACACTGGCAGTGCCTGAAAGGGCACGAACAGAGTAACACGTACACCCGCAGCCTCTGTAATTAATTGTTACCACTCGCTTTGCGCCTGTGTCAGAGTTCTGTTAAAATCCTGCTCCGGCAGCCTCGGGAGGTTCCATCAGCTCAGGGAGTAACGCGCGGTGTTGTCTAATTGAATGCCCTTGTGGGGGAAGCTGCAGGGACACGCGGCTCCGGGATGTCTGCAGGCTCAGCAGCCAGCCCAGCTCTCCGGGGCCGGCACTCCCCTTCCCGTACCAACACCTGCTCATTAGGCACCGTCAGTACGAGCTTTCAGGAGATCCTCGAAGAGCCGCGACTCTGTTCCTGTGCCGGGTTTTGAGGAGTTTTATCTCTCCAGCAATTCCCGTGCCGGTTTACTGGGTCCTCGCCCCCCAGCTCACAGCCCCTCCCTGGGGCAGGCCTGTGGCGGTGGCATTTGGGGACGTTCTGGGTGGTGCCCTGTGGCCGGGCTGCAGCCGTGGGGAGCCCACCCTGTCGCGCTGGCTCTGCACCCTCATGTCCAGACAAACTCCTGGCACACACGTGCTGCGGGCACAGCACTGCTCCTTCCATGCTTGGCTCTGACAAAATTTTCCATCCAGGCTGACCAGAGTATTTTCAGTGTCACAGCTCTGGCTTTGTCCCTCCTTCTTTATCTTATTGGATGACCAGGTTGGATGGGGCTTGGAGCAACCTGGGATAGTGGAAGGTGTCCCTGCCCATGGCAGGGGGTGACACTGGATGGGCTTTAAGGTCCCTCCCAACCCAAACCTTTCTGGAATTTTGTGATTCAGGAAAGCTGCATCCTCAAGCAGAGCCCCTTTTCTTCTGGGAAGCAGGATGATTCCCCAGCACGGTGCTCCTGAAGGGTGAGGAGAAGAAAACAACTGGGAGGTGATGGCATTTATAGGTGACAGACTTGTGTTGGTCTGTGAGCACTAGAGGAGCCATTGAGGAGACCTGTTTTTGTAAACAGGCTGAGTGGACATGGGGAGATGCTCAAGAGAGATGTGGATTGTCCAGAAAGGGACAGAGGTGGAGCAGAGTGGTTGCACATGGTGTTGGGGGGTACTGGAAGGGACTGGGGTGGCAGCACTGGAAGGGGTAATTAAGAGAAGGTGTGATAAAAATATAAATCAACCTCTCCATGTCCCCTCTGAGGGCCAGGAATGGTGTCCAGAGGCAGCACAGGGAGACGCAGCAGGGAAAGGGAGATAAAGCCATGTATCCAGGGCTCAGCCAGCCACTCCTCGGTGACTGGGATCCCCTGCACTCCCAAGGGCTTCTGGCACATCTGTCTGGAGAGAGGGAACTCGCCACTGCTCACATCTGGAACCTGCAGTGAGCAGGTGCTGGATTCTGACTGGCAGCACAGTCTGAAAACTTAGCTGCATTTTAAATGAGCTGTAAGTGCTGATTTTTCCTGAACCAGCGCATGTCTGCTGCATTCACGCACCACTTTCCTATTCTGGTATGTATGGGTGTGTGCCGTGCCCCAGTCTGGGAGGGCAGTTCCAAAGGCTGTATTTTATACATTTGTACAGTTCTACATCTGCAGCTTGGAAAACATAGGAGTGCACAGAGACACAGAGACAGACACAGAGACACAGAGACACAGAGACACAGAGACACAGAGACACAGAGACACACAGAGACACACACACAAAGACACACAGAGACACAGAGACACAGACACACAGAGACAGAGACACAGACACACAGAGACACAGACACACAGACACACAGAGACACAGACACACAGAGACACAGACACACACACACACCCCCCAAGAAAAAAGTCCATTAATTTTTAGTGGGAAAATTAGAGTGGCACTTGATGAAGTGAAATTTGACATGCGTTAATTGCTCCGCAGCTCTCCTAATTAGAGATTTTCAAATTCTTTTACTGCTGTCAGCCTGATGCCACATTGTCTTGCTGGAAAAATAGTAAAATTGCAAATAGGGTTGATCAAGAAGTTGGACTTGAAGATATTGGTCTTTAGCTTGTTTGCTGCTGATCATCATTTTCGTGAGAGNACACAGACACACAGACACACAGACACACAGACACACAGACACTGACAGGGGTCCCCTCTGGGTACCTGTGCACACACCCCCATGTGCAGCCTCTCCATCTGCTGCTTCCTCTGGGCCATGTCCAGGATTTCAGGTGACACCATCCCGACACTGATGATGTTGTCTCAGAAAGCTTCAGCTCCTCAGAACACGCCTTGCAGGCATCTCACCCTGTGCTGGAGAGGTGGGACCTGTCCATCCACCTGCTCCCAAATCCTGTGCCACACCTGTCACTTCTCAGGTGTGTGAGTGATGGGTGGCAGGCAGCAGAGGAGCCGGAGGTGGCAGCAGGGTGGCATGGCAGCAGGGTGGCACGGTGACAGGGTGGCACAGTGGCAGGGTGGTAGGGTGGCACAGTGACAGGGTGGCAGGGTGGCATGGTGGCAGGGTGACACAATGGCAGGGTGGCATGGTGGTAGGGTGGCACAGTGGCAGGGTGGCATGGTGGCAGCGTGGCACGGTGGCAGGGTGGCATGGTGACAGGGTGGCACGGTGACAGGGTGGCACAGTTGCAGGGTGGCACAGTGGCAGGGTGGCACGGTGGCAGGGTGAAACGGTGGCACAGTGGCACGGTTGCAGGGTGACACAGTGGCAGGGTGGCA
>VXAD01006458.1:26667-156205 GCA_013399195.1 Dicrurus megarhynchus | reverse complement strand
CGCCGCCATCTTGGCGCCGCCCCGCCCCCGCCAGGCAGCGCCGCTCCAGCGCCGAGCGCATCGAGCGGGGCGGGGCGCGGAGCGCGGAAACACCGCCCAGAGTCCGCAAATGCCGCGTCCCGCAGCGCTGCGGGGACACGCGGGGGTCGAGATAATATAAATCTGTCAATATCAGTGTCTCAGTATCGCTAAATGTCTCCCCGTGCCTGAAGGGAACTCACAGGAAGGATGTGGCAAGACTATTTACAAGGGCTCGCAGTGACAGGACAAGGCGGAATGGCTTCAAACNCACCTCCATGACCCTCCCCTGCCAAGCACCCCCAGCTCCTGGCACTGCCTGACAAGCAGCTTCCAGCTGCCCTCCCCACGCCTCCGCTGATACCCCACCGCCTTCCCCCATAGACCCCGTCCTCAGGGCTGCCAAATCTCACCTCCCTGTACCCTCCTGCCCTGTCCCCTAGTGCCCTGCCCAAATCCCACCTCCCTGTGCCCTCCTGTCTTCCCCAAATCCCACCTCCCCGTACTCTCCTGCATTGTCGCNGCAAATGCCGCGTCCCGCAGCGCTGCGGGGACACGCGGGGGTCGAGATAATATAAATCTGTCAATATCAGTGTCTCAGTATCGCTAAATGTCTCCCCGTGCCTGAAGGGAACTCACAGGAAGGATGTGGCAAGACTATTTACAAGGGCTCGCAGTGACAGGACAAGGCGGAATGGCTTCAAACTGAGAGTAGTTTTAGATGGGATATGGGGAAGAAATTCTTCCCTGTGAGGATGGTGAAACGCTGGGAACAGATTGCCCAGAGCAGCTGTGGATGCCCCAATCCTGGCAATATTCAAAGTCAGGCTGGATAGGACNAAATCTCACCTCCCTGTACCCTCCTGCCCTGTCCCCTAGTGCCCTGCCCAAATCCCACCTCCCTGTGCCCTCCTGTCTTCCCCAAATCCCACCTCCCCGTACTCTCCTGCATTGTCGCCCAGACTCCAGCACTACCAAAATCCCACCTCCCCGTGCCCTCCTGCCCTGACCCCCAGACCCCAGCACTGCCCCAAAACACTTCCTTGCGCCCTCCTGCCCTGCCCAAATCCCACCTCCCCGTGCTTCTGCCCTGCCCCAGCAGCCCCCAGCGCTGCTTCCTTGGCGGGATGGCCGAGACTGGCAGGGCTCACAGAGCTCACTCAGTCGGGACTCTGCTCAAGCAGGGCCACTCACAGTGACCTCCCAGGACCGTGTCCAGCCGCATCCCCCCCCGGCCCAGCCCCAGCCCGCACTCACAGAGCTCGCAGTAGCGGTGGCAGCCCCGGCCCAGCCCCTGCAGGTACCGCTGCAGCACGTCGGTGAGGAGGTCGCAGGCCGAGACCTGCACCGAGTCCCAGCCGAGGGCCTGGCAGATCTGCGCCACCGACACGCGCAGCAGCCAGCGGGAGTAGGTCTCGCACATCCCGCCGGGGCCGGGGGGCCGCGGGAGCTCTCACGCACCGCCCGCCACCGCCGCCATCGCCGCCGCCATCTTGGCGCCGCCCCGCCCCCGCCAGGCAGCGCCGCTCCAGCGCCGAGCGCATCGAGCGGGGCGGGGCGCGGAGCGCGGAAACACCGCCCAGAGTCCGCAAATGCCGCGTCCCGCAGCGCTGCGGGGACACGCGGGGGTCGAGATAATATAAATCTGTCAATATCAGTGTCTCAGTATCGCTAAATGTCTCCCCGTGCCTGAAGGGAACTCACAGGAAGGATGTGGCAAGACTATTTACAAGGGCTCGCAGTGACAGGACAAGGCGGAATGGCTTCAAACTGAGAGTAGTTTTAGATGGGATATGGGGAAGAAATTCTTCCCTGTGAGGATGGTGAAACGCTGGGAACAGATTGCCCAGAGCAGCTGTGGATGCCCCAATCCTGGCAATATTCAAAGTCAGGCTGGATAGGACTCTGAGCAAGCGGGGGGAGTGGAAGGTGTCCCTGCCCCTTGCAGCGGGTGCAACATGATGATCCTCAAGGTCCCCTCTAACCCAAACCATCCCGTGAGTCTATGATCTCTATAAATAATCTCAAAACCTCGAAATAGATATAAATATCTCAATATATCTCAATGACAGCTGTCAAGAGGATGGTGCCAGACTCTTCTAAGTGGTGTCCAGTGACAGGACACAGAGCAATGGTCATCAACTAAAACATACGAAGTTTCACCTCATCACGAGGAAGAACTTCCTCACATGGAGGGTGGTAGAGCCCTGGAACAGGCTGCCCAAGAAAGTTTTCTCATTTTTTCTTTCCAGAGGGATGGAGGAGGCAGATGTCAGCACTTGCCCTCGCTGTGTTTCCCCTCATTGCAGGGTCAAGCCTCCTCAGGCAGATCACACCAGCAGCCATCAGGTGTTCACTGCCAGGACCTTGGCATTAAACTTTCTGGGTGAAGACCCTTAATTAAATAACTGGACAGCAGATGGAGGGAGTGATTCCTCCCCTCTGCTCTGCCCTCTGACCCCAGCAGGAGTCCTGCATCCAGTTTTGGGGAACTCAGCACTGAAAGAAGATGGAGCTGCCAGAGCAAGTCCAGCAGAGGTCATAAATATGCCCCGAGGAGTGAAATACCTCTGCCCTGGAGACAGGCTGAGCGAGCTGGGATTGTGGAGCCTGAAGAAGAATTTACAGTAACTGAGTGGTGTAGGAAGCACAACGAGGAGCAGCAGAGCTGTGACTCAGTGGTGGCTGTGGAGATACACAAGGGCTAAACTGTAACTCAGTAGTTGCGTGTAACTAATCAGAGCACAGAACTGTAAATAACAGAAGTCTACTATTAGAACTTAATTAGTTCACAAATTTGCACTTTCATTTATTAGTAGTCTTGATCAGTCAGTTGAGAGCCCATTCTGTTGTATCAGTCACATTCACATCTCACATCTGCAGCCTGAAGAGCAGGACCTGGACCCAGAACAAAGTCCTGAAGCTCCTGGTCTGCTCAGCAGCTCAAGGTCCTGAGGGTGGTGCCCCTCAGGGCTCCATACTGGGACCAGTATGAGCTTTTCTGGGCAACCTGTGCCGGGGTCTCACCACCCTCACAGTAAAGAGCTCCTTCCCAATATCCCATCTAACCCCGCCCCCTGTCAGTTTAAAGCCACTCCCCCTTGTCCTGTTGCTCCATGCCCTTGTCCAAAGTCCCTTTCCAGCTCTCCTGGAGCTCCTTCAGGTGCTGGAAGGTCTCCCTGGAACTTTCTCCAGGCTGAACAAAATTCTCACATTGTCTCCACAGCAGAGATGCCCCAACCCATTGTGTACAGGCAATGTGTACATTTCTGTACACACACTGACCATGCTATAAACAGTGGGCATTCTAAATAACCTCTGTAGTGACTCACCTAATCAGATCAGTTAATTTTACAAAGTGAACATCTGGAAATAGTAGCAATACAAAATTCAAATAAGAGAGATCAGTGTTGCAACTGTGTGATGAAAAGGTTATTCCGGTCTCCTCCTTCAGCCCACAATACAATGTACCTGGCAAAGCAGGTCACTTCACGTTCAAAGGCAGGATGAAGTCAGAAAATCTCTTCCACTCTTCAAAAGAAACATCCAGTTACACATTTCACAGGGCAAATAAATCAAAAATGTAGAGCACAGCCTTTTAAAAAATAAAGCTTCAAAGCACACCAAGCCCAACTCAGATATTCAGACTCCAAGAGCATTTGCTCCACAGACAACCAAAAGGACGTTTCATGGAGGTGGTTTATTGTAAGAATTTACAGATTTCTGGGGCTTTTCCACTTCTTCACAAGATAACAGAGCAGTCTTGTTAACACAGACACAGGCAGGCTAAACCACATATGCTCAGAAGAGCTCCTCTTCACCTGTGAGGAAAATTGAAACAAATTAACACCCTTTCATTTATTTATTTTAAACTGTTATCTCCCCCAATTTGAATACTTCACTAATATTCCTTACCACCCCCCAAACTATTCATCAAATCTATTTTTTTTCTTACATTTTAAATTTTGAATTTTTCCTTGCATTTTAAATTTTGAAGATGTTCATTTTGCTATAGAAACCTCTTTAGGCACATCTTACATACAGACTTTTTTAAGTCATTGCATTAAGTCAGGGCTCTATGCAAAAACTCAAACAGTAATTGCAAATGAATCCAATAACACAGAAAAAAACCCCACCAAAAATTTTATCTAATGTGGGTTTATGCTCCATACATGGGCATATTTTCCTTAAAATTACTGAAAATTAAGAATTCTTTGTTCAGGCATTCAAACTAGAAATGGGCAATTCACAGCTCTTTAGGAAGAAGTTTCTGTCTGACCAAGACCACCGAATTCTGACTTCCTCATTTGACTTCAGATTTTCTGTGTTAATTCATTTTAAAACACAATCCAGTTTCTATGACATAACTTTACCTCTTGGGTTTGGCTGAACCGCTTTTTCCGATTAATCCCTGGTTATGGTATTATGAGAAAAAACAGAACAAGCAGGTTAGGAAGCAACTCATGCAAATTCAGGCAAAACTCTGCACGGATTTATGACCACAAATGTATTGTGAGGAGCACAATACAGCACCAAAATAATATAAAATACATATTCTAGGCATTCTGTAAATACACAGGATATGAACACATGTATTTCCATACAGAGCGCAAATTTTTAACTGTTACAGTAATACATGTGAGCTACATGCAGTTACAAATTGTGGTCTAAAGCCCACACATTTGTAACCTGCAGCACACACCTGCACAAAACCTCAGTCTCAGGCAAACAAGCAAAATACTGAACTTCAAGCAAAATACATATTCCATAACAATAGATTCTGGAAATTCCCTCCTTGCAAACACACCCCCAAACTCTCACCCTCTGAACACTTGATTTATCCAAAAGCATTTCAGTCACCCCATTTGCTCTCTCCCACTCAACACTACAGGGCTATTTGACCAGGCAAAGTAGGAAATGTCCAGGTAAAAGGGAGGAGGGGGGAAATCTAGGAAAACCCTCGCCTGGCCAGGGAAGGACATGTGTTGAGGCTGAAGATCTATTTTACCAGCTTTTTAACTGTATCTGGTCAGAAGGAACTGCCAAACTTTGCTCTGGTTAGTAGAACTGCACAAACTGAAAAGCTTGGGAGCCATGCCACGGACTGCCTTCCCTCTGGTTTTAGGGCCTACAATCCCAAACTTTGCCCATTACCCTGGCACACAAGCAGCACGTGACTGCAACAGCTCTGACTGCATGTTCATACAAATACTCACAGAGCAGCAGCACCAGAGATGATCTCAATGAGCTCCTTGGTGATGACAGCTTGACGGGTGCGGTTGAACGTCAAGGTCAACTTGTCAATCATCTCGGCTGGAAAAAGGTAAGATTGGAGTTTAAACACAAAATGAGTGTTCAAATGCAGATAAAAGAGAAGCTGTATGGGCAGAATATCCAAGTGTCTTGCAAACCAGTGCAAAAATCAAGAGGCTTAGTGCACCTGACATTTTTTCCCTACAGGTAATATTACCAGTAGACAATCTAGAAACCTGAGAATTCGGGTTTTCAGTTAAACATCTGCAGAACAGCTGGCAGATTTGTACCAGGTATGACACAGCTTATTGTAACATAACACAAGCATGCATCATTTGCTTTGAAATTAGATTTCACTGTCAATTAACTACATTGTTATTTCCTTCAAGTTGAGGCAAAAGGAGACAGATTTTTCTGAATTATTATTTTTTTCTCAATTATTTTTAAACACAGGAGGTATCATCTCTTTCTCTCAAGCTGGTCATCAGAGCCATGCCTACCCTTCCAGGCAGCCCAGTTTCACATCACATCAGCTTCACACAATCACCAGTATCCTTCCAAGGAATACTCATATATTCTCTACTTGCTCCATGACAGGTGGTATTTAACTATTATTCAAGTTCCCCACCTTTAAATTGTGCTGCACTAATTATATTTGGTGAATGAGTAGGTACAGATTTATAAAAATTCAGGAAATCCTCAGAGCAGCCACATGAGAGGAGCACAGAGAATATTTAGCCATTACAAGATTAGTTTAGTATTTCATATGCCTTTTAAATAATCTGTTATTTCACTTCCAGTCCTAGGCTTCTTTCTTGACAGCAATCCCTCTTTCCAAGGACTAAATATAGTCCACATTTGAAACAGAATCTCAGTTGAATTGGCTCAAAAAAAACTACTCAAAATGGAACTAAGAGAGGAAACAGCTGATTTTTGAAGCACAGAATTACACAGAGGCAGGTCAGCACTTTCCTGCTCAACAACTGAAGTTCTGGAAAGCCCAGGGAGTAGCTTACAAGCGTTCTTGCTGGCGTTGTCCATGGCAGTCATCCTAGCGCTCTGCTCGCTGGTGGTGGATTCTTTCAGGGAGTAGTACAGAATGTTTGCTAGTGTGAACTCCTGGTAGTTTCTCAGCACATCAGCATCAATATCATCATAGATACTTAGGCTTTCTGCAAAACATAAAAGAGCAGACTTAGAGACACACAAGATTTACTACTTCCAGCAACATACAGTGACATGGAGAAGACTACTTGGCTGGGCTGTTCCAATACTTAAGGCAGCACAGAGGGATTTTCTCCATCTATTATGTGTACCTTCAGAATCTCTCTGCTAGTAGTAATTTTGTTATGTATTTTATGCGTTTTAATTCAATTTAACATTAGGAAAGTCAAGTTCTGACCAAAACAAAATACATTATTGCCATATTATGTTTAAACTTCCCATACAATGCTGCAGAAACATTCTGGGGTATTTTTAGTCAGCAGTGCAAAGTCACTCACTACTCAGGTTGTTCATGCTGGAAATAATGGAACTGACAGAGTTTACATATGCACAGTTCTTGCTTGAGACAGAATCTCAAACCAGAATTAGTACCACCTTTCCTTTTAACCTCCTTGCCCTGCAGCACCTTTGTAAGTCAGCCTTGGACTGATCTTGGCCAAGATAAAACCATCTGTTAAACTTACGATACAAGCACCATAATAAGATGTTTTAATACCATATTCCCATTTTCAGAGTACTTTTCCTGTGATTTAGCACTGCATGTAACTGGTGGTTTCTAGCTCCCTACTTACCAGAGCCAGCCACTGTTTCAAAGGAGAAGATTGGCTTTTCATCAGTCTTGTAAGAGATGACAGACCTGTACAAAAAGCAAAATAGGCTCTTCAGTTTAACTAACTCTAAACTGAATGGTTAAAATCAAATTAGAATAGACAACTTCTGGCTGTCTAATGCCACAAAGTTTTGTGATAACCCAGATGAAAAGATCTCGGATACCACGTGAATATAATGATGTGCTGACTGCAAATAAAACAGCTTTCACTATACAAGAGTCAAAAGGGAGTTCCAACCACAGCCACTAGAAAAAACAACCCAGAAGTTCCTCACACACAACAAGATCAAGAAGTAAAGTGAACATGCCAAATCACAGTCAGTTTTCATGTAACTTCATCCGGCCAATATGCTCTTTGAAGCATGCTACCTAATATTTTTCTAGTGAAGTTTCAGTTCAACCTTACCTGAAACGATTGTAGATGACAGAACCTTCATCAAATTCATACCCAGAGTTTAACAGCTCTAAAGCAATGGCTGAAGCATCTCCAAAGCTCGGAGGTCTCCGTCCCACCTCTTTGAATGTCAGCAGGAAATAGTTGCTATGTGTCCTGCAGCAACAACAAACCTGTGTTAGAACCAAGTGGATGCTCTACAGTACAACAATGAGGCAGCAAGACTGACTTACTAGGAATAACTGTAACTTAGGAGTGTTCAGAACTAAACGTTTTATTGAATTAGGGTCTGAAAGAAGCTTTGCCTTTAGTTAAATTACAATAGCTTCACAATACACACACTTGTAACAGCGCCAGTTGTCAGCTTTCAGACTTTCATTTCAAGAATATAATAGTGCTGTGCAGCAGTTTCCCAAATTGTGAGATGATCAAAACTACTTTTGGGATATTTGCAGATTTTTTTTTTACAGGAACTTGAATTTAGCACAGTTCCCTTATATGCCATTTCCTGCCAATGGCACACAATCTTCTAACAGTCTTGAAATTTCTACCACAGGCAAACAAACAAAACTCCAAACGAAACTTTTTTGTGGTGTGTGTTTTGGGCCCCATCCTTTTTACCTTTGAAGAAGGCCTCTGATCTTGTCACCTACTCCAACCACCATAACCTCTTTCCCTGCATTTGAGAGGTTGGTAATCTCGTTCTTCAAGGTTTTAGCAATGGACGTATGGATAGCACCACACAGGCCTCGGTCAGAGGACACACCAATAAGGAGGTGCTTCTTCTTGTCCTCAGGTGCCTTTATTTCTGCTTTCTCATAGAGAGCTGAAAAAAAAAACAACAATTATTAAGTTTTTCAAAGGTGCCAAAAAAAGCAAGTAAGTCATAAAAAATACTCTGAATTATTCTAACTAAAACCAATTCCAAAGGGCCTTCAGACCTCAGCCAGATTAATTTTATCTCCCTCACAATTGTTCCAAGTTTGCACACAGTCAGACCAGATGTGAGCAAGAAACAGTTCAAAGCCAGACACAGCTCTGATCAGATGTCATTCAGTGAAGTTCACTGTGCAAATTCTTTTGGAAATAGACTACTGGAAGGCTGAAAAGCCTCAGCATTTTATCCCCACTGTGAAAACCTCCTCTTCTGCTCCCACATGACAAAGTGCAAGAACTTTCTCTCACACAGAGCCCCTGTTCCATAGACCCTCGCAGGCTTCAGTTCCCTCTCAGCTCTTGCGTATTTGGCTGCAGAAACCATCTTCATGGATTTGGTGATCTTCTGGATGTTCTTGATGGACTTCAAACGCCTGGTGACTGCAAGGTTAAGAGTTGAAGGTCACAGATTGTACTGGGCATAATGACTCAAACCCAAACAACAAAATGCCAGCAAGAGCCACCCAAAAATATTTTGCCATGTTCCTCAAAGAAGTAAAATAAATAAACAGTGCACAAATAAACCTCAGTATTTACTGTAAGGAAGCAGTAAAAATGCAGCTAACACAAATTCATCTTTACAATAGAGATGTTATTTCCTTCAGACATAGAATTCATTTAGTATTTATCCCAACGTGGAGTCTATTAACTATTCTCTTTGCTTCCACATCTACCTGTTTCACAAATATATTATCTGAGGTATAATGTAATCTTTCACAGATGACAAGCAGAGGAAACAAACAAACAAAAAAAGTCTCCATAGTGTGAAGACAGAATAAATTTTCTCCTCTGTTTAGACTGTGGTAAAATGACATTTATAAAAACACTAATGGAAAAAGAAACCGAAACAGGTATCCCATGGACAACCACAATTCCAAGGCAATATCTTTATATAAGAACTACGAGGAATGGCTTAAGGAAGCATTATCAAACTAGACGCATTAAGTCAACCCTTTTCCCCCCCAAATGCTGCATAAAAGCACAAGGAAATAAACATAAGATAAACTAAATTAATTCTTAGAGATGAGCAAAAATCTGGCTTAGCATATATGATAAAGTTATTTTTAAAATATATTTGAGTAAAACTATGAAATGGCATCTAAATTAGTGCCAAAACCCCTTCAAGCAATTCAGTTTCTGAAGGATACTTGTTTAATGTAATTAGGACTGCAGGCCTATATGTCTTTGTTATGTATCACAACCATTTTACCCAACAGAGGCTAAGCAGAATTATATTTTAACATATGGTTTTCCTGCAACGTTTTTCCTCTCTCAAAAGCAAACAAAACCTTTACTTACTGTCTTTTAGCGTTGCCATATTCCTGACTTGGCCCCTGAAAAGGAATGCAGCATAAATTAGGATAATTCACTAGCTCTCCAGCAAACCAACACCTACAAGGGCAAGTCCCTTTCAGAACGACGAAAATTCAAGATTTGCTGTTTCTTAAAAAACATCTGTGGTGGAGACAAGCCACTCTGACCTGTGGCTTCTATGCACACCTTCATCCTTCCCTCATCTATATAATTTCACAGAATCAATTAGGTTGGAAAAGACCTCTGAAATAATTAAGCCCAACCTATAACCGAACACCACCTTATCAACTAAACCACGGCACTGAGTGCCACATCCAGTCTTTCTTTAGACACCTCCAAGGACGGTGACTCCACCACCTCCCTGAGCTGCCCATTCCAATGTCTAACCACGATTTCTGTGAAGAAGTTGCTCCTAATATCCAGCCTACACCTACGTCCTCGTGTCCTGGCGCTGGCTGCGTGGCAGAAGACGCCAACTCCCACCTGACTGCACTCTCCTGTCTGGGAGTTGTAGAATGATAAGGTCACCCCCGAGCCTCCTTTTCTCCAGGCTGAGCTTCCCCAGCTCCCTCAGCCACTCTTCAGAGGACTTGGGCTCCAGACCCTTCCCCAGTTCCACTGCCCTTTCCCGGACTCGCTCCACCACCTCAATGTCCTTCCTGAATTGAGGGGCCCCGAACTGGCCACAGGACTCGAGGCGCTGCCTCAGCAGTGCCGAGTACAGAGAGAGATTTAATGCATTATCCACCGCCTTGGGTAATGGCACAGAGCAAACGAGGGCATTAGAAGGGCAAATTAGAAATAAAAAAAATATTTTTAAACAAAGCTGCATATAATGTAATTAGCTTCTAAAAACTATTAAAACGAAGCAGAAAAGGCCGCACTGTTTCCTGTCCACAGCAGGGTCTCCTGCCATGTACAAACTGATCCTTTAACCCTTGCCTGTCCCATTCACCCACCCCGGCCGAGCGCTCCCTCTCACGGCGGACGAACCCTCCATCCCTGCGGGTCCCCGATGCCCTCATCTCCCGGTGCCCGCTCCGCCACCACCGCTCAGAGCCCACAGCCCTTCAGGGGCCGCCCGGGGCCGCGACCCCGCCGCCCCCAGGCGCCGCACGGCCGAAGGAAGCCATGCCCCCCTCACCCCGCAGAGCCGCCCCGGCCACCGGGACGTGTCCCCCCGTCCCCACAGAGCCCGTCCCAGCCCGTGCGGGTACCATTGCGGCTGGACCAGCGCGACCGCGGCGCCCCGGGCGAACATGGCGGCGCCTCCACCACAGCCCCGCTGAAGGTCAGCGCGCCCGCACCGCGCCTGCGCCGCCCCGCCGGATTCCGCTTCCAGGGCGCCGCCGCCATTTCCGGAGGGGGCGGGACCGGGACCGGGGTCGGGGCCGCGTCGGGAGCGGGATTGGGACGGGACCGGCGTCATGGGGAAGTCGGATTTCCTCAGCCCCAAGGCGATCGCCAACCGCATCAAGTCCAAGGGGCTGCAGAAGCTGCGCTGGTACTGCCAGATGTGCCAGAAGCAGTGCCGCGATGAGGTAACTGGGGGTGCTCGGGGGGGGTCCCCCGGTATTTCGGGCGGCTCCGATCTCCGTCTGAGGATCCCCGGTCCCGCTGAGGGGGACGGTTCTCCTGGGGTCAGGTCCCCTTGGTTGGGGTCAGCTCTTGTGACAGCTTCGATCTCATGGAATCACAGGATAGTTTGGGTTGGGAGGACCTTATAGATCATCCATTTCCAATCCCCTGCCATGGGCAGGGACACCTTCCACTATCCCATGTTGTTCCAAGACCCATCCAACCTGGCCTTGGACACTTCCAGGGATCCAGGGGCAGCCACAGCTTCTCTGAGTAACTTGTGCCAGGGCCTCACCACCCTCACAGGGAAGAATTTCTTCTCAGTATCTAATCTAACTCTACTCCCTGTCGTTTTAAAGCCATTGTCCCTTGTCCTATCAATCTCCCTTGTAAGTGTCCCTAGCTGTGGGGGCTGCGATCGCTATTGTAGGAGTTCCTGATCCTCTTGTGGGGGCTGCAATTCCCTCAAGGAATATGGAGTCTCATATCTTTTGTGTAAGTTCCCCAGTCCCCTTGTGGGGGGTTCAGGGCTGGCTCAGCTTCCCTTTGGGAACATCACCAGTCACCTTGTGGGGGCTCTGATCCCATCTGTGCGGTGTGATCCTTCTAGGAAGCATCCTGGCCTCCCCTTCCAGGAGTATGGGGAGCCCCCATGCTCTTTAGGGGAGCACTGGTGTTATTTAGGGGCTATTTCCAGTCCCTCTTGTATGGACCATGGTCCCCTTAGGGGCAGATTGGTGGTACATGGAGGGTTCCCAGTTGCTTTGAGTGGAGTGATCCTATTGGGATTTCCAATCCCCCATGGGAGAAATCCTCATCCATTTTGGAGAAAGTGTGTTGGCCCTGATCCATCTTTGAGAATGTTATTTTAGTTTTCCATTCTTCATGAGTAACCTCTGTGATGTGCCTTAGGGAAGGAGAGCATCCCGTGGATGTTTAATTCTTATCATTCTTCAGCTGTGCCCCTCTTCCTTTTATCCAAGAATCTCAAATCATATTCTCTTCCCAGTGACTACAAGCAAAAAAATGTCACTGATTTACAACTACATCTTTTTGTAAGCAAAGGGGAGGTCTCCCATGGAATGAAATTTACTCTAGATTTAGTCATATTGTGCTGAAAGACCAATATGTTAAGAAAAAAAATAAGGGATGTAGCCAAATATCTGATGTCATTCCACAGGGAATGAAGAGGGCTGGTGGAATGTCCCTCATAACCCTCCTTGCATTGTCTGGAGGTTCTGGGCCTTGGAGGAGTTTTGATTTTGGTTTGCCTGGTTGGGAGCAACCACCCCATACTAGGCTGAGGCTGAGTTAAGGTGTTCTCTGTGAAGCCTCCAAGAAATTTCACTCATAAGCCATTATTTTTAATACTCTCTTCAGCTGTGAGTGTTGCAAATTGAGACAAAGACAAGCAAAGTATTTATTTTTGCTTTATAGAATGGCTTCAAGTGTCACTGCATGTCTGAGTCCCACCAGAGGCAGTTGCTGCTGGCTTCTGAAAATCCTCAGCAATTCATGGATTACTTCTCTGAGTAAGTTTTCTATGATTTTAGTCAGATTTGACAGTTTTGTCTCGTGTCTTAATCCTGTTTAAAGTTGCTCTGTGTTACAAATACACACCTTTTTGCCCCAGCTGAGTGACTGCCACACACACACATGAGCTAAAAGAGCCATAACACAGAGGGAACGAGTCAGGGGAGGGACTGACATCCCCAGCTTCTCTCGGGCCTTTGTCCAGCTGACCTACATGACAGCTGGGATGACTGGAGCTGTCCTCAGCACGAGTTTGAAGTGAGGTTTTATGCTCCAGCCCTGGAATTAGCAGGGAGATGAGTGATCCATCTGCCCCATCCACCCCCTCTGCCCTTTGTCCTGCCCTGTGCTCTGTGTCAGTCAGCCTGGGAAGACACCTAGTAACGAAACACCAGCAATTAGTGGGAAGTGTTGAGATTCCTTTGCTCCATTTTATCCCTTTGAGAGGCTGTTACTCCTTTGGAGATTTGTGTTTCATCCTGCATTTAATCCTGCCCTGCTGAAAAAGGGAAATGTGTCTGAATATCATTATGCTCAGCTCAAAAGAATAATCAGGTTTATACTGCAGATGTTTAATTGTTAATGACAACAGAGAATTGCTTCCTAGTTGTTAAAGTTTTACTAAAAATCCTTTTTTTTTTCCTCTAAGGGAATTCCGAAATGATTTCCTAGAATTGCTCAGGAGGCGATTTGGTAAATATTTTGCTGGTTTTTTGTTTGTTTGTGTTTTTAGTGTCTTTTGTTGGTTCAGTGCAAGACACATAAATAATAATAATAGTAGTAGTAATAATAATAATAATAATTCTGTATTTTAGGAACAAAGAGAGTCCACAATAATATTGTGTACAATGAATACATCAGCCATCGAGAACACATCCACATGAATGCTACACAATGGGAGACACTGACTGATTTTACAAAATGGCTGGGGAGGGAAGGTGAGTGTGCTTGTTCAGGGTTGGGAAGTCTTAAAATTATTGGGTAATTGAATTCCTGATAATTGATCAATAAATAGTTGTGTTAGTTCTTTTTCTTTCTGCCTCCTGTATATACATGAAAAGATTTCCAAACGTATTTCTGTGCTAACGTAGGAGTTTGCTTATGAAAAATGTCAGAAGTCTGGGATAAGTACATCAGTTGTGAGCCTTTCCTTGTTTCATCTGCTGGTCTGTATTTACTGGATGCATTGCTAAATTCTAAATCAACTTCCAACAGTTGCCATTTAAAAGTTAAAAACTAGGGCATCCCTTAAGACTACAGAATATGTCCACATTTGAAGTGCAAGAAGCAAGCAGTCATTTTCATTCCTGGCCTAGTGGGAGGGTTAAAGCTGGAGATCTGCAGTTCTGTGTTCAGTGGGAGGAAGAGAGATTAAATGGCACTGTGGTGTGACAGAAAGTTTACTTTGGCTCTGGGTGCCCCTGTTCTGCAGGATACATCCACCAGTCACAGAGTGTTTGGAAAGTCACTCTAGCCAGGGTCAGTAACAATAGCACAGCACTGGAATATTTCCTTTACTATGATGCTGTGAGTGTGTATCGTTTATATATGTTAGATTTTTGTCTTCTTCCTTGTTAAAACAGTGGGAAGGAAACATTTTCTTCAATAAGGAAAGTATTGTAAAACACTTCATGCACTTTGTGACCTATGCTGGCCTATGTCCAAATAGATCTGGCTAGCTGAGAGCAGAAACACACAGTACAGATAATTCAAAGTCAGTTTTAGCAGCCCAGTAAGGGATGTGTTGTCTATCTGCACTGCTACAGTGAACATGGACTAAAAATGATCTTGATATTCTCAATATTAATCTTACTTTGTCTTGCCTTGACTTTTTAGGTCTTTGCAAGGTTGATGAGACTCCAAAGGGCTGGTACATTCAGTACATCGACAGGGACCCGGAGACCATTCGCAGGCAGCAAGAACAAGAGAGGAAGAAAAAACAGGACCTTGATGATGAAGAAAAAACTGCTAAATTTATTGAACAACAAGTTAGAAGAGGTTTGGAGGGGAAAGAACTGGTGAGGAAAATTGCACTGTGTGTGAACCTTCAGCTCAAAACTCCTCGTGGTTAAGTCAGTGAGGAATCTGATGCTGCTGAAGTTCTTGCACTGGTATTTCCTTTGCTTCCTAACTTGGAGTTACATTGTACCCAGCTTGCATTAGTACTAAGGAAGTTATAATTACTGCTGTTCAAGTTATTAGTGGTTTAAAAATCACTCTTGAATTTAGGAAGGGAGAGTAAACAATCCAGTAACCAGCATCACGTGTCTTCATTTATGGTATTCCACAACTTCTAGGGCTGCAGATAACATGTACCTTGTACACTGAGGAGGCTGAGATAAATAACCAGGGGGATCTGGCATAATCAAATCCACGTAGTGAAAAGTTCTATTTTGGTGGTGCTGGTGTGGTTATTTGGGATCTGTTTATTTGGCATCATTCCATGACCCCCATACGTTGTTGCCTGGGGCTGGAATCTCCCATTTGATCCTGGGTATTGATAGGTACATTTAAATGCTGTTGTAAACAATTACCTGCTTCTTAATTTAAAACTAATTGAAATTTAAACGGTCTCAGCCTTTGGTGCTAAAAAATTGGAAAGATACCAGAATTTCCTTCTTTGGGTTATCAGTCTGTCCAGAAACCAGTCTGATCATGCTGGTTCAGATAGAGAAAACTGCTGCAGCAAGGCCACTTGCCTTTTATGCTGGAATTGAGCAAGTTTAGGCAACATCTCTTTACAGAGTGTTAGTTGGTGAATTTTGCACTGGAGCCTGTAATGAGATGATGTGTTCAATTTTAATCTTTCACGAGTCAAGCCAGGTTGAATATTACAGTTACTGGTAATAATCTCACAGTAGTCTGTAAAACGGAGCTAATCAATGATCACCAAAAAATTATGTCTTGACTCAGTTTTCTGTTTTACTCTTTAAATGTGCTTTGTGTTTTTTGGCAGGAAATGCCAGTCTACACTGAACTGAACAGAGAAAACGAGGAAGAGAAAGGTAACCAGATTTCAATGGATGTAATCTTCTAGAACTTACTGGGAGCTGATTTTGTGAATCAAATTAAATGAGCATTGAAACCTGCTTGGTGCTTCATAAAGTGCTTTAAGATCAGTTATAAAGAGCACTGGAACATGGAAATCCAGAGTGTTCTGTATTACAAAGTTCAATTTATTTTAAAAGCTACACCAAAATATAGAATAGTAAATATTTTCAATTTTATTATTTTTTTCCATTTGCAGATTTTAGAAATTGTTAATATCCTTCAATGCACTTATTTTTAAAGATAGAAATAGAGTAATGTCTCTTTATTTTTTAGTTACATTTAATTTAAACAAAGGAGCAAGTACTTCAGTCGCAGCATCTTCTAAAACAAGGTGAGAAAAGAATTTAAGGCCAGCCCTTTCTGTTACAGAGCACTTCCATGACAATGATATTTGTATGGGCAGGAAGATGTGTCTTGTTCTGAAATATTTGGAGTATAATCTCTCGTCCTCTCTTGTTATTCAGAAGGGGCTACTAGGTGACTTCACGGTTCATTTTGTGTTTAAAATGGATTAATGGGTGTATCTTAAATGTGAGCTGTGAGGAGCCTTCTTGAATTCACTGTGCTTCATGGCAGATGATCATAAAGTTACAGGATCCTCCATGGAGGGTGGGAAAGGGATCCAGCCAAAGCATTTGAAGTGATGCCATCTAGTCCCAGCTGCCTTCTGTGAATGGGTATTTGTGACTTGTTAATTTTGGTTCGTAAAAGGTTTGATTGCCTTGTCTAATTGGAGACAATACTTTCTCTGGTCGTCGTTTAAGCAGCTAAATCTACCTGAAATAAATCTTCCTAGAGCTCTGGAATTTAATTGTCATCGTGTAAGCACAAGCAATGCAGGACAAAAGGGATCAATAATGCAAATCATACTGACTTACAGCAGTCTGTGGAACTGTTTGATGAGCAGTACATCTTCTCATGTGAGGCAATATTGTAATTAAATGTATTGCAGGTAAAAAGAAAGCTTTCCCCTCATCACACTCAGCTCTTAGATAAGGTATCTGATGGGATATATGCCAGGCAGAAAATGAGACAGTAAAGCAGTTCTTTGCAATAATAGATACAGATTTCAGGCTTTGAGGAAAACTTGTAAGTTATCCCTAAGCATTGAGTTGTGCTTAAGATAAATCTGAAACTTAATTCAGATTCTCACTTGAATAGTTTCAGTGAGGAATACTTCAGGTTCTTGCTAAAATTTGGCCAAATGTGAAATCATATATCAAGCAGTCTAATTCCTTCACAGCATATGAGAAACACTTTTCTGTAAACTTTGAAATGGTAGTGTAGTAACTTCACAGCTAGATTCGTCTTCTTAAATATAGGCACTGCAGTTGTTATGCTTTAATTGTATGTTACCCTTTATGAGATGTTATTTTAAGTACTTGCTATTTGATTTGTGAATTAATGTGCTATGTCTTTTCAAACTCTGCTATGATTATTCAGACTTCCTCTGAAATACAATTTTTCTCTCACAGTTGCTTCTGTTGCAATTTCTGTATCTTCATTTCCACGGGGTATCTCCCCTGTGGGAGTATATGCAACATCCTCACCCCAGACAGGACATGCAATTTGTCCTAAGGCCATATTAATAATTGCATCACTGTTCACCTCAGGGCAGCTGCCTTCATCTTTTGGGTTGAAACAATACCTACATTTTTTTATTGTGTTCTAATGTCTGTTATAAAAATGGCTGAACTGAAGCTGCCTGTGGGCAGTTCTCACTTTACCTAGATGTTCCCTCATCACTGAGTTGCAACTTTTTGTGCTGATTGCTCTTTTCTTTCACAATTTTTAGGCTATTTGCCTGTTTTGAGTATGGTTGTGAAGGTGGCATTTGTTTGCTGGGTGTGGAGCTCTTTTCTACAGATTCCCAGGTGTTTCCTCCCATTGCCAGATAGGCTCAATATCTCTGTCTGGAAGGAACTCTAGATACCTGTCATGCCTGAGAGTTCCTGTCCGTGTAGCTTCTCTAAAATTTGTCCTTTCAAATTTGAAAACCTTATTTGCAGACCAGCTTTTGTCTTCTTCATTGAACTCAAGTCCTTGATCAACTCTTTGCTTGTGCAGTGGTGAACTGGTCATTGGGTTGTGTCCATTCTGCTGGACTGCCAGCAGTGACCCTCAGTGGACATGGAGTTTGCACCCCAAGGAGATCAGTTCTAGAGGAGGAGGTATGCAGGGTCTGGAAGGGGACTGGGACAACTGAAATTAAGCAGAGCAGCAGGCCTTTTTGCACAGCCAGTTCTTCAAATGCATCTTGGTAGAGGAAAAAAATGTAAGATCTGCTGTGAAAATACCACCTTACTCTTCCAGCAGTGTCCTTGGACAGAATGCATTGAAGATGGTGGAGGGAGCAGTTAAAAGAAAAGAAGCAGCTCATAGCTCTGGTCAGCCCAAAGAGAAAAAGAAGAAATCTGCACTGGATGAGATCATGGAGGTAATAATCAGGCAGGATCTGTTTCTGTGTGCCCCTGTGCCTGTGACAATGTCCACTTCACCAGGGCGTGCCTTTGAAGTGACCTCAGACCTTCAGGTCATACGGAATTCCAACTTTCACATCTTACCAGGCAAAATAATTTCATTTCCCCATAAAATTGGTTTCCTTTCCTCATAAAACCGGCTGCTCAACTCTGCCTGTTCCCCAGATGACTGAGGTGTTGGAAGTAAAGGAATACAGATTTTGCAAGAGAAGAAAATACCTAGAAACACTTGCCAAAAAAACCATGCAAATCACCATCATTTTATCATGAGCTCCTGGATTCATCAAATCGATTTTTATGAGGCAAGACCATACTCACTTACCCTTGTTTAGGGTTTTGGGATTTTTTTTTTTGTCCCCCACATGACGTGGGGCTGGAGAATTGGTTCAGCTTTTCAAAGGCATGAGAAAGCTTCAGTGGAAGGAGGAAGTAAATGGTGATTATTTGTTGTTCTGTAGCTTGAAGAGGAGAAGAAAAGAACATCTCGAAGAGACTACTGGTTACAGCCTGTAAGTGACTTAAAAGTTGTTATTATTATTATACCAAATACAGCAAATCGTGCATTTCTAAAGCCACTGTTGATTGGTGTAAAAATCCAAAAGCAGATTCCAAATTAAATTCACATTTGTTTTCCCTTTCCTGCTCTTGACCCATTGAGGGCTGTCACATTAGGTCGTGAATTCAAGTGTAACTGTATTTGTCAAAGAAACCCAAAAAAATCTTGAGAGATGCTACTTTGAGCCAATAATTTGACAATATACACAAATTCCTGAAAGCCCCATCTTTACTATTGTTGCTTTCTGCACTGTGCTGTACTATTAATTTAGATAGTAGAGTTGTTTGCACATTTTGGCACTTTATTTTTTCTCTCCTTTCAAATCTCCCAGGAAATCATTGTAAAAATTGTAACCAAAAAGCTTGGAGAGAAGTACCACAAGAAGAAGGCAGTTGTTAAGGTAAGGTGGGCCATGGGGAAAATGTGGCATTGGTTTGGCTTTTCTGGAATTAGGTGACTTAGGAAGATTTGTTTCATTGTGCAGGTTGTTTTGCCTTAAGACAACACTGTTGGGGGCTGAAACGTCACCTTACCTGTATTGGGACCTATTCTGGGCAGGGAGTGAACCTCTGAATTGGTTTAATGTAATTTACTCAGGGATCCTTTCTTAAGCACGGTTTTGTCCTGTGTAGTTTGTCCCTATTAACACATCCATTTTGGAGAACAGTCACTGTGTCCATGGGATGTGACCAAAGGCAGTGCAGTTGGGTTTTAATCTGAGACTAGTCAGTTCTGCACTGATATTTAAGCTGCAGGATCTCATTGCACACAGAATCTCCAAGCTGGAGCCCTTGCCTTTTTGCTGCTTTTGAAAACGTAGAATTGCAGAGTCACAGTGCCAAAGTTAGTTAACTTTGAAATGTAACTGTAGAGAAAAATGTTTGGTTTTTCTGATTGGCCTCTGCCTTTCACAACAGGAAGTGATTGACAAATACACAGCAGTTGTGAAGGTGATTGACTCTGGGGACAAACTGAAGCTCGATCAGACACATCTAGAAACTGTAATACCAGCACCAGGTACAGCTGTTTCCTTTTGTTTTCAGTTTCTGCCACTGCAAAACTTGTATTTCAGTTCTTGTAAACTATAATTCATCCATTTGAGGGTACCATAACCTCTCCTGAGAAGACAGGCTGAGAGTTGGGGTTGTTCAGCCTTGAAAGGGGAAGGGGCTCTGAAGACCTTAGAGCACCTTCAAATACTTAAAGGGGGTTTATAAGAAAGATAGGGACAAACTTTTTAGCAGAAGTAACTCTTTTCCTATTTTTATTTCAGGCAAGAAAGTGATGGTGTTAAACGGCGGGTACAGGGGAAATGAAGGCGTCTTGGAATCCATCAATGAGAAGAGGTTCTCAGTGACAATAACCATCGACTCTGTAAGTATCAAACACTGCAAGCTCTTGTTTGCAGAGAGCTTTCCAGCTGTACATGGAGAGCTTTCACAAAGAACCCTGTTATCCTTAATCCTGCCTTACAGGTGGGATTTGTGGTGTGCAAAATTCTGTGGACACCCCCCACCTATTCCCAACCAGTAGGAAACACATATTCCCCATCACAGACTAATTCTCCACTGTTTGCCTTCAAAAAATTTGCCAGGGTGCTGAATTTAGCAAGTTTTGAACTTGAAAGAGACTTGGAAAATATTTTGTGTGTTTTATTTTGAACATGGCTGTTGTGGTACTGTTTTGTGGGAAGGTAAAAAATGTAAAATAAGCAAGGATGTGAATTTTCTCCTGCCTTTCCCAGACTGAATGTGGGGCTTTATTTGTTGTCTTGTTTATGGTTAACACTTAGTTATGGTTAACATTAACAATCAGTCCATGCCACCATGTCTGTGTGGCTCTTTCCTTGTTCTCCTCTGCAAAACCAATCTTTAAACTCATTGATAAAGCACAGAGGATATTAGCTCAAAGTCAAACTTCTTAACACAGCTTGCAAGAGGGAGACCCTCTTAGATCCCATTCAAAGAAGGGCTGCGGAAACCCAGCCCAGACTGGATTCTGGACAATTTGGGAAGAGACTGTGCAAATGCCCTGATGACAGGAGGAACTTCAGTGCTAAAAGCATCCTGAAAGTGAAAGGATTTCTGAGAGAGTGTTGAGGCCCTGTCCCATTCTCTGGTCAGGTTGTAAATAATGAAACAGGAAACATTGTGTCATGAATAGATCCCCTTTATCTCTCCTACTATAAACTCTGTAATTCAAGAAACAAACAATTTTTTGTTGTGATCTTACTTTTTTTTTCTCTGTCATTCTCCAGGGACCTTTAAAAGGGCGCAGAGTTGAAGATATCCAGTATGAAGATGTTTCCAAACTCGCCTGAGGTGCTAAATCATGGATCAGAGAAGATTTTGATTCTCAAAACCTTCTTTCTGACATCTTTCAGGCAGACACAAGACTCTACCATGTCAGGGTTTTAATTGTGTGTGTATGTATTTATAATGTATATAGACATTAACAACAGCAAACTTGATTTATTTAAAGATAGATACCAATTTGTTACATAAAATGTTTATGGAAATACTATCAGTGGAAATTTTTCATCTGATTTTATATCAAAGTTATAATATTTGCTTCAATTTCCTTTTGTAAAATGTAGCAGAGAGATGCAAACTGGAGTATGTGGGCAGGTCTTGAAGAGAGAATTATCTACAGGCAGGCAGTGTGTGTTGGAGCCAGTGGAGTTTCAACAACACACTCCTCAATCCACAGCCAAAATGGAGTTCTGGCTGCAGGAACGAGGGGAGGGATTAAGGGAATAGCAGGAAGATACCAGTGCTGCAAGGGATTATTTTTGAATGCTGTAAGAATGGTCTGGTTTGTTAAAGTGCAGTCACCAGTTGGTTTTTTATCAGCACATTGGTGGCAGTAGAATGCAAGTCATTGCTCCTCCAGCAGGTTTGTCAGGGCTCCTGATAATACTGATATGCAATTTATCTTCATATGGACTCCATATGGAGCTGCTCCATGGATGTTTCTTGTGGAGTGTCTTGGGACGGCAGCTGAAGCGTGTGCAGATCTGAGTTGGGGGTTGCTCTTCTGGTTTTCCAAAGCTTTCTGCTTTCTTCCATTGTTGCTCTGCTACATGAGTAACAATACTCATGCTAAATGATATAGCATTACTTGTTTTATTTTTTTAAAAGTGGCACATTTTGTACAATGTTTAATTTCTAAGGCACTTCAGAAATAAACAAACCTTTCTTAGGCCAGTGTGTTTCTTACCAGTCTTTCCAATGCGTGAGGCAGCTGTTGATTTAAATTCAAAGAGTACAGTGAAGTGCTGGGTTGGTGAACCACATTATTTGGGTAAAAAAATATGCAGGTTGTCCTGGGCAAAATAAAACCCATCACCTGAAGGTTGTGTGTCTGGAACCTTTTCCTTTTCCTTGCCTTGAAAGGTCTTGTTGATTTGTGGTTTCCAGGGGGAACCTGCACAAAACTGGAAGTCTGCAGAGGTTTAGTGAAACAGCTGCTGTCTGAGGTAGCCTGGAACAACCTCACACAGGACATCAGCTGTCTTTTCAAGCTTAAAGAGTGGAGAGTTATGAGAACTGGGGGCAGAAAACACACTTGTCTGTAAATTCTGTGCAACTGGGGCTGTATAAACAGCTCTGCTCTTTCTCAGAGAACAGGTACTGAGGGAGAAGAGGTTTGTAGGAGATTAATGAGGGCAAATTACAGAACAGAACAACTTCTGTATCACTGAAAATAATTGCACTGGACAAATTAGAGTGAATAGTAGACAAGTTGTAAGTTGTGTAGAGAAGACCAGAGAATGGTAACTCACTGCTTGGTTGAACTGGGGAAGTGGCTGCTGCAGGATGTTGTGGAGGCCAAAACTGATGGTTGAGTTCAAAGAAGCAATTTGTAGGAAGTTGCTGACGCTTCAGAGAGTAACTTTGAAGAGACATTTCAAAACCACATTGATCCTCTCACTCCTGACACAGCTGCAGGAAAGATCCTGTATCAACTTTTAGTGCATGAGTGAAGGAAACCAAAGTTGAGAAGGGCAAGGAGACTACTTCAGTTCCTTTCCTAGATTAGGGCTGCTGAAAAGGATATGACCAATGTGTTTTAATAAGGTGTTCAAAAAGTAGAGTTTTAAATCCAGATTTTGGTACACACACAGGTATATTTGTTCCACTACTGAACTCATTCCTTGCTGAAGGCTCCTGAAAAGCAAGTGATTTTTTGGGAGCTAAAACCCCTGGAAGGAAAACTTTTAGTACTGATGGTTATTTCTATATAGTCTGTATGTTTCCTGCTTTCCCACGTTTGTATCTGCATGAAGTCCATTCTGATGATGAAATTTTCACCAAAATTAGGCTGGCTGGGTCTCATCTAATTAATTTCCTGGCAATATGGCAGCATCAATTTTATTTCAAGGACCCTCCTCACTACTAGTTAATCCATCTTTAAATACTGGAGACTGCTCATGATACCCATTCCAGACCCATGTTCCTTTTCCGTTAAATTTCCTTTGTTTAATGAACATCCTTCTTTTTGCCCAGTCCAACATTGTATGAACTTACATTTTCCCAGCATTCTGAAAACACAAAGGTGTAAGTATTAAATATGTATTAAATCTGGTCATGTGTGTTAAGCACAGCAGGAGCCACAACGCTGTTACACCTCTACTGTGAAATGGGTATTAGAAAATAGTAGAAATTTTTAACGGAGTTTACAGCCCATTAAATCAGACACGGCAAGAGGAAGACACCTCCTCCAACCCAGCATGTCACTTTATTACAGATTGCATTTCTTAGCAGAAAAGGGAGTTTACATGTCTTTGAAACACTGATGAAAAAAAGCAAACAGCGATGGGGTCGCCTCCAGTCACCCTGGTGTGACAGGCTGACTGCTGCTCAGAGGAGTCGTTTGGGCATGAAGGAGCAGATAGGAATTTTTTGTACTAAACTGGAGCATTCAGGGTTTCTTCATGAAGCTGTAGAGATGGGGCACCAGGTAGTCCCTGTAGTGGCCGTCTATGAAGCCTTTGCCGCTGTTGTGCACAAACCAGCACAGCACGTCAGTGCCCAGCACGCGGTCTGTCCTGTAGTCCTTCTGCACACCCCTGCAGGGAGAGGACACCCAAAGCAAGGTCACAACATGGCAAATAGAGAAGGGACATTGGGCATCCTGCTCGATATCGGTGCTGCTCTGCCAGAGCAGGGAGATGTGTCTTCCGCCAGCAGGAAGCAGAAATAACCACAAAACACAATTAATTTTACAATTCTGTGACCTCAGGGGCTTTTCTGTGGAGGTTCCAGGCCCTTTTCAAACCTGACAAAGTCAGATCCTGGGCAGCTCTAAGGACAGAACTGATTTAGAAAGAGAGTAATGAAGCACATGATTCCTACCTGGTAACAGTGAACTTGTTGCCCTTCACTTCCATGATGGCTTGTGGTTTCTCTGGATCTTGCCCCGGTGTTTGGTGGTGGATTGACACTTCTGGTTCAGATGCAAACTGACCTGATCAGGGAGAGGTTTAAAGCTGTTTGTGTGTCCTGACCTTTGAAGCTCCATGTCAGCTGCTGCCAGGCACTTTTGGAAAATGAAAGTAGCTCCAGCAGGCAAACCAATCCTGCATGGATCACGGGGCACTCTGTCTGTCACTAATTGGGAAAACAACCTCTGCTCCTCAAAAGGAGCCCTGCATGGGTCCAGGACTCAGGAGGTTGATTTTTCCTATGAACGGAGGCCTTGCTTCTGTTTTATACCACTGCCAGAAAGGGCTGTCATTTAGGGAAGAGCTGCATTACAGATGTTTGTGCCAAAATATTCTCAGAAAAGTTTGAGGGGTTTGTTTTGGTCTTTTTATTTTCAACCTTCAGCAGTTTAGCCAGGCAGTGAAAGCCCTGTTTCCGTGTCACCAAGTCTAGTCAAGTCTGTTTTGAAAACACCTTCCGGGACCAGCTGGAATAAGGAATAATCTCCTGGTCCCTGATGTTCCACAATGTCCTTGGGGCTTCCAGGATTTTATAGGAGTTTCCCTATTCTCTTTTTCACTAATTTCCACACCTTTTCCATCAGGACTTAATCACCAACAAATTAACCGCATGAAGATGTGCCAGGAGATGTTTAGGCTGGATATTAGGAAAAGGTTCTTCACCTAGGGGGTGGTTGGACACTGGAACAGGCTCCTCAGGGAAATGGTCACAGCACCAAACCAGAGCTAAGGAGCATTTGGAAAATGCTCTCAGGAACATGGTGGGATTATTGGGAGTGTCCTGTGCAGGAGCTGGACTTGTTGTGGGTCCCTTCCAACTCAGGATATTTTACAAGTTTATGATTCTATAAAATTCACTCAAAGATCTAGGAAAACCCCTTCCTAGTGCCCCACCATTCCCACTACCCAGCCCCCAGCCCTTACCTATAAGCCCATGGGCTTCAGGAGAGAACTGGTTTTCAGGAGGAATGTAGATTCCCAGGAAATCAACATTAACCGGGTGTTTCTTCCACACGCGGTGCAGCAAAACCATGAAGGACATCTCCTCCCCCACAGTGATGGTAATGTTGCTTTCTTTCTTCACAGATATGAGGAGCCTGGCAGAGAGGGACCAAAGGGCAGGGTGAGTTCACCACCCCTCACAAAAGCTCTCAGCCCCTTGACATGCTCTCGGGCAGCCAGAACAATCCCACAGGGATGGCAGATATGTCAGGGGATCCATTAAAACCGCTGAGCCTTGGGAGTGGTACCCAGAGGTCTGGCAGGACAATGCCTAACAAACAGATGCTTCATCCCCACGTTGAGGCAACCAAATTTCCACTACAAATTTAAGCTCTTTCTACAGTGAATGGAGATTTTGGTTGTGGTCCTGTTGCCTAACAGTGCTGTAGTGTCCAGCATGGCTGATAGCTGTTAATCTGCAGGGGAAGCTCTCCTGGATGACATGAATCGTGGCACGGCAGGAACCCTCAGGGTATCTCAAACAGGATTAGGTGGGAACAGGTAAAAATATTATCAACTCACTGCTTCCGAATGATGTGCCCCGTGTCAGCCCAGGTCAGTGTGATGGCGTATGAACCATCTTTAAGTGTTATTGTTTCCGTGGTTATCTCTACTTTCAGGCCTTTCTTTTTGAAATAAAACCCAATTTTGCCAAAGTACGTGTTGAGTTTCTTATTCTCTGCTTTCTTGGCCCCGACGAGCTGCCCATTGACCACAACTCCTGTGAAGAGCAGAGAAGGAAACATTGCCTCGGTCTTGGAGCACTGCTTGGAGACTTGGAATTCTGATCTCAGCAGGGAGCACCACATCATCAACAGAAACAGGAGCCCTTCTGACCCCCTGCTTTTCTCATTTTTTCAGCCAAGAGAAGATAATAATTTATTAAATTGCCTCCTGATGCTATTGCTCAATGCCTTAGCATAATAATCTGGTGGGAATTGCTGTTAGATCTTGCTGGGAGTAGGAGCAAAACCCCTTTGGGTGTAGTGTAAGGGATGCACAGGATAAGAGGAAACAGCCTCAGGTTGTGCCATGGGAGGTTTAGATTGGATATCAGGGGAAATTTCTTCACTGAAAGGGTGGTCATTGGAACAGGCTGCCCAGGGAAATGCTGGAGTCACCATCCCTGAAAATATTCAAAAAACCTGTGGATGTGACACTTGGGGACATGGTTTTGTGGTGGGGTTGGCAGTGCTGAGTTAAAATTTGAACTTGATAATATTTATGGTCTTTGCCAACCTCAGCTTTTCTGTTATTCCATGATCTTGGCTCCTTTCCCAGTGTTTGGCCATCCTCACAGTGAAAGGGTTTTTCCCAGCAGCTCACTCCTACTCTGAGTTTCACCTGTTGCACCTTGTTTCTGTTGCCTTTTGTCCCTTAGCTGTGCACCTTGGAGATGTGTGAGGCTTCACTTCACCAGCTGAGTACGTGGTTGAGAACAGCAACAAGATCCATCCTGGACCCACCATGGACCCACCATTTTGTTTCTTAAGCTTGACCAAACTCAGCTGTCTCAGCCTCTCCCTCTCTGTCCTCTGCTCCAGCCCCCAAATCATCTTGATGGCCACCCCTGAATTCAGTCCAGCCCAAACTGGACATGATACTCCAGATGTGGAGGGAAATAACCACTTCCCTCAGCCTGCTGGCCACACTCCTGCCAGCACGCAGTCCCCTCTGTAGGCAATTCCCCTCGTCCCTCTGAACACCTTTCAGACCTGAGAGAAGAAATTTGTGCTGTAAAATAAACTGAGTTTTACTCCCTTACCGGTGCCAGGATCAGAAATCAGGTTTAGGATCTTCCCAGGCTCTGAGTTGATATTGAAGCAGATGTTCCTTTGGCTCTTGGGCAGGTGTATGATGAAATGTGGGTCATTGTCCACTGAAACATAGAAAACAAGCAAGTGTGAGAGACAGGTCAGCACTAGAGGGGAGGGTCACAAAGTCTTTTCAAAGGTATTTTGAAGCATTTTTTTGGGACTCCTCATAGTAGAATGAGGGCTCTTTCCACCCTAAGGTAGCTAAGAAAGTTCTGAGAAGCTCCTCACAAAAGCCGCTCAGACACTTCCTCCTCATACAATTCCCTGCTTTAAGGGAAGGATGTGACATTCTTGGCTTGAGGGGAGCTGCCAAATGCAGTGAACCAAACTGAAGCCAGGTAAAGACACATCCTGCCTACTAATCCCACTGAGGAATACAATCCAGGACTTGTTCTCACAGTATATTTAACACCCTGGCAGGATTGGGCCCCTCTGAAAGTCGTATGTTCTTTAAACTTTGCCTCAAATGAGACAAACACCTGCACCCATCACTGAAGGCAGCTGCTTCCAGTCTTGTCTTGCAGTGCAAAGCTCTGCCCAGCTCCTGCTGGGTTGGTGGTAGCTGGCATTTCCCTGTGCTGAGAAGGAGTTTGAGAGCTCTTTGTGTGATCACTGCGTAAATACACTAATTGCACACAGAGTAATTGTAGCAACACTGTGTTTATGGGCAGTGGTTCTCACAGCTGGCTTGCTCAAATAGGCACTGAACTGTGGCAAAGGCCCAAGAATTAGCAGGATCCATCAGTCACAAGTGCACTCAGAGATTTTTATCTACCACAGGACATTTATCTGCCATTTACAACAACAGTAACTCTACAATAGCTTTCATCTGTCATTTACAGTGGAGGTAACTCTGCCACTGCAGAGAAGCTGAAGTTAAGCTCAGCAAAGAGCCCCAGCCTCAGGGAAGCACACAGCAGCTCATGGGGTCACTCAGATACTTCAGATTCTCTTAGGATCCAAATAGTTTCATCCTTGTAGCTTGTAGCATATTTTTACAGGTTCATCTATTCAAAGCCAAAATACTCCATAATTTATAAAGAAAAAGCTTAGGCTGGAAGGGACCTTAAAGACCATCTTGATCCAACCCTCCTGCCAGGTGCAGGGACACCTTCCACTAGACCAAGTTGCTCAAATGCCCATCCAGCCTGGCCTGGAGCACTTGTAGGGATGGTGATGAGTCACTGGGCGATGAGTGTTGATGTGTCTGGTGTTCCTTTGCAGAGAAATGCTGTAGGTTTTACCTCTGTTGATGCTCAGAGAGGACACAGGTGGGCTCCTTTGCTCAGGCATGAAGCTGACTGGCACAGCTGTGACATTGGCCCAGGCTGGGATCCCTTTGTTGTTATTGGGTGCATTTGGAGTTAATCCCAGAGTACCTGTTAGATGACAGTCACAATTAGGGCTCTGTAAGTGCTGGCATATCTAATAGTGTAATTTTTAGACCGCTGCAGTAGATCAAAGCCTGATGTTGTCATACCAATGTAAAGCAGGTGCAACAGCATTTACAACAGGTTTGTGTAATGACATAAGGTTGGATTTGCTTCAGTGTCTTCACCAGTAAAATATGATTTGCCAGGGTAGATAGCTCACCATAAGTTATTGGCGAAAAAATGGAGCCTGGCTTTTTATCTCTCATTCATGAGAGCAGCCTCCACTTTAGCAAAGCCTCCAATGTAAGGGCTAAAGTGTTTGGCCAAGTAAAAAGCTGAATTTTAAAAATTCAGCATAGGGTAAAAGCTTTGCTGACTTTGGTCCTGAGTTCAAGGTACAGGAAAAAGGGTAGGACTCTTCCTGCATGCTCTGGGATGACCCACATGAATAAAGGCTACAAAGAAGTGCAAGTATTTAATATAACAACTGTGATCATGTTCCTTTGAACTAGAGCTCTCTCTGCCTTTGCCATGATGGAGACAGAAGAAAATAACTTGTCCTCTCTCTCCCACTCAGTTCATACAGCAACACGATCTTAAACAATCCATGAAACTTGGTTTGTTTTAATATGCTGGGCTGACATTCACATCTGCTGACCCTGCTCTGAAGAGGAGTAAGGGGAAACAGGAGCTGGGGGACACCAGCAGGACAGAAGATTGTGCAGGTCAAATCTTTGTCAGCATCCTCTTCCTTGTGTCCCTAATTCAGACCAGAGACTGTTTTCACACAAGATGAGAGACACAGTAATGGTCAGAGTGAGACACTGACCTGGGCAGCAGCCCTTCCTGGGGTCTTTAGGCTGGTCTGCCAGCATTATCTCATCCTTTTCAGCGTTCTCTATCAGCATGGCTGTGAAAGGGGTGACGATGTGATGGTCAAGAGACATCTGCAGGATGGATTTGGTGATGTTCCTCTTCAAAGCTGCAGTGGGGGCCGCATTTCTGGGTGGAAACAGAAGCAGAACTCCTGGTTAGCAGCTGTACAGGGCAGCTACCATGGCAATTCCACCATGGAGGGGTCACAGAGCCAAGTGGTGTTGCAAGAAGGAAAGGCTGAGGGGATTAATCCTGATCTGCTTCATGGCTCTCACTCAGGCTCTGTTAGGCAAATCTCCATCATTTCATTCCCTCAGCCCCACAGCCAGGACTGTTTGAGCACATTTCTCCCCACCTCTCTGCCATCATCTGGTTGACAGTCAGATAGGCCCACAGCTTCCTGGTGAAATCAGGATCTGCGTATTTGTCCTTCTTCATGAATCCATCCAGCTCTTCAACATCTCTCAGGGTTTCCATGACAAGCTCTGCATTTGCCTGTGCAGTCAGAGAAAGAGAAAGGTAGGGGAGGGGAGCCAGGAGAACAGGGTGCTTTGAATTCCCCTCCTGTTTGGGATTGAGGACCCACTCTGGCTCTGCCCTTGGTCACTTCTAGATTAGAAAGTCCCAGCAGCGTTGGCCTGACTGCCATGGAGAGGGAAGGTGTAGCAGGAGTGTCTTCTGTTAAAGACACTTCTGTGACAGTGGATTAAAGCAGTTCAAGGAGCTGTTAACAGTAGCCCAAGAGGTGCTACCACAAGCCAAAAGAAGATGCTCTTGACAGAGCTCTGTAATCCTCCCCTCAGGCTTTTTCACATCCAATTCCACAGACTGAGGAACAGAAGAAGAAGAACAGAAACCAAATTCTACTTTCTACCACAGACCCTGGGACTGCACTGTGTTTTGGCAGGAAAGAATATTGAAAATGTTTGATTTTTTCCCAGCAACTAGCAAATGATAACTCCTGAGCCCTCTAAGAGTGCAGATAATTCCATTCCTCCTCAGGAAGAAGGGTCTGGATGTAATATTCCCATCCCACTCCAAGTGGAAGAGCAGCCCTGAAAAGTCTCATCACACATAAAAGGGCAGTGCTAAGACTTGACATGCCGTAGATCCACCAGCTTGAGCTCCCTGACAGTAGGAAGTTCAGACATCAAAGGAGTTACCTTAGGGGATCACTCCTGCATCTCCACAAAGCATGAAGGAAAATCCATACTTTTGTCTCCATTGAATCTTTTTAGTATATTGATTAGAAGGGAGTTCATCTGGCAGGCTGCAGGGTACAGGGAGTGACTATTCCTGGCTGTGCTTGAAGCTATTGTGAAACACTATTGGAAAAATCTCCCCATGAGTTTCCCCACATTCCCACCCATAACCTAAGCGGACAACACACTCCACTGGCATTAACCTTCAGCAGGGAGAATGTACACAGGAGGGAATGGACCAGCCCAAATCCCCAGAGCAGGTATCCCAGGGACACCTTCACTCACTGCAGTCGCTGTGACGATGCTTTCCAAGTGCTGCAGGTTTTCCGTGTCGACCTTCCCAGCCACTACTATCTCCGAGCCACCAAAGTAGTTGTGGAAGCTGCTCTGGGTGACATCTGACACTGACTCCTGGGGGTAGTTGAACTGAATCTTCTTCAGGAGTGGGGTGGAGACCTGGTTGTAGAAATTCTGAGAGGGAAGGAGGCAGAGAAGTGAGGTTGTTGTACGTGAAGTGAGCCTCTCGCACGTGCCGCTCTTACTGAGAGGACAGCGGGTGACAAAACCTGGAGCCCTAATGAGCAAGGGGGAATTTCCTCATCTCACAGAATGCAGACTTCTTCATACTTAGACCTTAGCACACTTGTGAGGGGGTACAGCAAGAAAATCCAGTCGGGTCTTGTGAAAGTTAAAGGATGGTCAGAAATCCATGGGCTGTGCTCTTCCTAGACCTAAAAGTCTTGAGCACAGTGTGGCCTCAGTCCATTATCAGGTTGGTCAGCTCTGGGCTGCTGTGTAAGACACCCAGCTACTTCCCACCCAATTCTTGTACAGATGGCGAAATCAGGGAATAGTAACAGTGTAAGGATGTCAGAGTTTGATCAGCAGCAATTCCTGTTCACAGATTTGGAGCCAGAGCTAGAGTTGAAATTTTTCTTACATTGGCTAAATCTGGATTGTCATTTAGCATTTATATCTAGGCTTTTTGTTAGAGATGAAATGGCCTAAAGTAACATCCAGGCCTTAATTTTAATTTAGGAAATCTTTTTTTATAGTTAAGGCTGTTTTATAGAATATTATTCCTACCCAGAGAAGTAAAGTATGTGTTATAGATATTATTAAAACTGTAACTAGGACCACTTAAGCTGAAATGTGATTGCTATCTTGCAGGACTCTGCAGAAGAAATGGTGGTTTTTGAGACCCTGTTGCTAGTGGAGTTACAGCTGTGAACAGAACAGGAGAGTTTCAGAGGGAATGAGGCAGAAACTCACCTTCATTTGGAGAGAAGTCTCCTGGTTTCCAAAAATCCTCTGGGCCATGCCCCGGTTGTCAGTTGCGATTCTCTGCAGGAAATCGTAATCCACATCAAACCCAATCCCGAGGCAGAAGAGAGAGAACTCATCCTTTATGCTCTGCTTCACGTTCTTCTGGATTGTCGTCAGCTTCAGCTCACCTTGGAGACAGAGAAAGGGTGACACTCACCTGAGCAACAGAAAAGTCTCCATCAAGGTGAGCACATTCCTGCTCTCCTTGTGTCCTTGGTTCTCTCTGGATATTAGGGAAATCTAGAGAGCAAGCTCAATGCCAGATTTCCATTGCCTACAGCAACGTTTCAGCTTCTTCTCGATAGAAATTAACAAGCTGTTTTCACTGAAGACAATTCTTTTGGACACTTTTTTTGGTGTCTGATGCATTTTCTTTGTATATCCAGAGCTCTTAGTAAATTCCTGGGGAGTTTGTTATTCTAATATATCTAGACCTCTCAGAGTTACTGATACAAGCTCTTTGCAGACTAAGACGTCTCCATGGAGGTTTTACTTTGTTTCTCACACTTAAGATGTTCTCTGTCACTATTGGGACTGATTTTTATTTTTCAGGCTTATTTTTAACGGCAGACTTTTTGGAGCTGAGATCTTTAAGTGAGCAATTGCTTTGACCTGTACCAAATCCAATCCAAATTCATTTGCTTACCACTCTTTTTTCCTGATTTTGATGTTATGCCTGTAACTGCATAGATCTGTGTGGGCTAAGATCATAAGAAATTTTTGTAGAATCATAGAATGGTTTGTTTTGAAAGGAACTTTAAAGATCATCCAGTTCCAATCCCCCTGTCATGGGAAGGGACAATTTCCACTTGACCAGCTTGCACAAAAGCCCAATTCCTCTAAAGCTGTTTTGATTAGCTGTCCTACATGACTTGTGCACCTCTGTAAATTGCAAGAAATTCATAACCTGCATAACAAGCTGCTCATCTTTTGAAAGCTTCCGTGCAAAGCCCCATGGCACTTGAAGCACTTGCCAAAAGGGCAGCACAAGGCATCGGAAGAAAGACAAATGGAATTTTTTTTAACTTACTGCCAAATTGTCTACTTGTTGCCTTTCTCGGGCTTACCCCACCACCCTTTCTTCTCATCCAAAGCAGGATCCTTACCTACTGTTGGGTCTCCATCAGACACCAGTACAATCATGGAGACTGAGTTAGGGTCCAACATGCCTAAACTTTTGGCTTCATTCAGGATGAAAGTGGCTCGGAGAAGAGCTTCATTGATATTTGTGCCTGTCAAAGACACAATGAAAGAAAACAAGTTTGATTCTTGTTGAATCCAGATCAGTTCTAAGATTCTAGTGGAGTTAACACCGACAAGAGCTGAGATCAAGGCAGCAAAACCCCTCCTCTTTGATGTTTAGGTACACCTTTCTGCACTCTGGATCATCCCAGGCTGTCATCCTCATGAGGCCCCTCCATTGCCGCTCACTAATTCCAGTGTGACCATTTGTGGTGTTGGGAACTATTTGCTGTGAGGAGAATTACTGGGTTTGTAGGCAGGTGATTGAATGAGAGCATGGAAAAACTTCCTTTCCTGGCTATCAGCCCACTCCTTGGACAAGAAGAGGTGTATGTTTGCTGAGCTTATCTAAGGTTTGATTTGTGGCACAGAAGGGGCAGAGTAAGAAATCAGTATGAGAGGAACAGAAATCTGAAGGCCAAGCAGTCAGAAAATAGGTATTTTCTTTGTCAAGAAAGAAAAAATCAGCAGCTCCAGAGACAAGATAGTAAAATGCTGCATTGAAACTGGCTTTGCTGGATGGGAGCTGATCTCTAAACTTATCTGTCAATTCTTTTGGGGTAACAAAGTCAGGCACTCATATATCCAGCATGGTTTCCTATTCCCAGCACACTGATGATTTTGGACAAGTCTATAATTTCATGTTCATTCTAGTGAAAACTTCTGGAAATTAAGGTGCCACAGCACCAGAAGGCTCTGATGTTAGGGAGAGCCTCTCCATGCTATTGATGTACAAATAACTGAATAACCAAACCAGAACTGCACTTCAGAGAGTGCCAGATTAAAATCATCATAAGCCCCTTCCAAAGAACTGTACAGCTGAAAAGGGCATCTGTCCTTGTTTAACAGGCAGGGAATGAAGGCACAAAAAAGATAAACACTTTGCCCACATGGCATTTAGTAGCTCATAGAATCAATAAATTGTTAAGGCTGGAAACGCGCTCTAAGATCAAGTCCAGCCATTAACCCAGCCCACCACCAAACCATGTCCCTCAGCTGTTCTTCACAGGGCTTGTGCTCCAGACCCTTTCCAGGCTCTGTTGCCCATCTCTGGACTCACTCAAGCACCTCAATGCCTTTCTTGTCGAAAGGGGCCCAAAACTGAACAGAGAACTCGAGGTGCTGCCTCACCAGTGCCCAGCACAGAAGGAGGGTCACTGCCCTGGTCCTGCTGGTCACACAAGTGCTGATACAAGCCAGGACACCACTGACCTTCCTGGCCACCTGGGCACACTGCTGGCTCGCATTCAGCTGGCTATTAACCAAGGGCAAGTGACTGTGATTCCCTGCTTAGGGAATATTTCATCTACCTGGTCACCCAGGCCTATGAGATGGACTTGATCTTTCAAGGATATTTGGGATCTCTGAGGCAAGAGATAAGATAGATTAAAGGCAGCTGTTCTGTGGTCTATGTTCTATCTGCCATAGAAGGAAATGTCCCCTAATACAACAAACTGCAATTCTTGCTCTTCTTTAGGCATGCTTTCCCTATGCTGGGAATCAGACTCTCTTTGTGGGAGTACTCTGACAGTCTGAAGGCTGTCTGAGGTACCCATTCCTGTGACATGGAACTTCTGTGAGCACCTTGCAATCAAAACCTCATACCCCCATTGGGATGGATTGTCTGGATGTACTTCTTAGCATCTTCCACCTGCGATGGGGTGGCTGAGACCAGATTATCTCTCCAGCACCGGACGTTGTGGTTGAAGTCGATCAGGGAGAACTGGTCAGCAGCACGCAGCTCACTCAATATTGCCTTCATGGCCTCGATGGTCTGAGGAGAAATTTAAGAGAAGACAGGTTTATGTTTCCTGCTTATGAAAGCCTCTTCTTAGCTGGTGACCACAGGCAAATAGTCACCTCTGTGGAATAAGCACATGAGCACTGAAATCCAAATTAGCATCTGCTGTCCAAATCTCTCCTTTTTCTTTTTTGCACTTCTTGCATAATGTTAAACATTTCACCAAAGAAACACAAAAAACCTGCAGTTAGGAAGAGTAAAATCAGAAGATGTGTGACTTAAACAAGTGACAATTAGCCTGTATCCCAGTTTTGCAGCACTGATTTCTCCAAGGAAGCAATCTGCCAAGCCTTACTATTGTACTCTGAAGGAAATTCAAATATACCTGGATGATCCCCAACTAATGTTTGTCTTGTCAGTTCTTAAAACCCTTCAGTGACACATGATATGCAATCTCCCAAACTCCTCACCCAGAACTACAGAGTTTTCCCTAATATATAACATAAATCTCTCCTGCTGCAAATCCACCTGATTCCATCTTATTCTACCCTGGCTGGGTGGGAATGTCAGTTGATGAGTTTCCCTCTGAGAACAATTGTTTGCATATTTGGAGGCTGATTATCTTTCTCAAAGCATTTTCTCTTGCAGACTAAAATATCTTATTTTTAACATTTTTTCTCCTCTATGGGTTATGTTGTCTAAACAATCCTTAGTGGTCTTCAGAGGGCTGTCAATAATTCATCCATGTTTTGAAAGCAGGGATGGAGTATCCCCACTGAGACTTTCCCAGGATTCAGTATAGAACATTAGAGAAAAAGGGGGTCAGAGCCTTTGAAAAATATATTGTGATCTGTCAATTAAAATTTAAATTTAGAGTTAAAATTTGGCACCACCTCTTCCTTTCAATATGGAAGAAGCGTTATAAATAAAGGGTAAAATCATGAAGTCTTTGATTCCAAATATTCTCCAAATTCAGTGGAGTAAAGACCTAAGCTGGTAATTTTACATGCCAGTATGCTACAGAATTGCATGGTAAAGCACATGAGGAAAGCTGGCAGGAGGTTCATTTTGCAACAGAGGTAAAACACTTACTTGTTTCATTTTCAGTCCCCACATCGAACCACTGACATCTATTACAAATAAAATGTTTTTGGGCAGTGGATCAAGATTTTCCGGAGCAAAGAAATGAATAAAATAGCCATTAAAAATCTGCAAAATAAAATAAAAAAATTGCAGTGAAGTGAGTG
The DNA here is from genome assembly GCA_013399195.1 of Dicrurus megarhynchus. Taxonomy (NCBI): domain Eukaryota; kingdom Metazoa; phylum Chordata; class Aves; order Passeriformes; family Dicruridae; genus Dicrurus; species Dicrurus megarhynchus. The sequence goes on along the minus strand of VXAD01006458.1, from coordinate 119,986 downwards.
ATAAAAACTCAAAACAACAAGAGAGCAGAAAATCCTTATTTTCTTAATGAGCCAATTATTTTTCCTTATTGTCTTTTTCTCTTCTTTATTGGCCAATTCCAGCTTTCAGCTCTGCACATCTCTGTAGCCTTACACCATTTTTACTCAATAAAAGCAGAGCCTGGTTCTCAGACAACTTCCATGCACTAGCATAGGGAGGAATGAAAAATGCTTTAAAAAAAGACTCTTCTGCCTGTAATAATTCAACCTCATAACTCAGCTTCATGTTAACATAAAAATAGTGATGTTCTGGTTGTCTCCTTGTGATGTATTGGTACAACTCCAATGACTCCATCCTCTCATTCTACATTAAATCACCAGAGTGCTGCCAGGTATACAGGCATTGGCTTTTGGACATGACAGGAATCTGCTCCTACTATATGTAAGCCCATGTCTTAGTCATAAATTAAATAAATCCATTCTGCCCACTTAAAATCCCTCTGTTCTTTCAATTGGATACAGAGCTCATCCTCATGCTTATTCCCCTGAAGGATGAAGTTTAGCACAGTTTGCTGAAGGGCAGCAATTCCTGCATTCACAGATCTCTGGTCCCAGCTGAGCAGACACACTTACTTCCAGTTCTCCCCCCGTGGTTTCTCTGTTCACATCGTACTGCACCACAAAATTTCCATCCACGGCCGTGGACGAGCACTTGGGGCATTTTCGCTGTTGAGCCATTGTTGGCTTGAAAGAAACGTGAGCCTTGAAATGAGGAGAGATCATCAGTCAGCCAGGGGTTGTGTGAGTGGGGGATGATTGACACAAAGAGAGTCCACCTCTCCATGAAATACCTGATTTCACTGAACGCTTTTCTGCTTTCCTTATTTGTGGAAAAGGGACTTTGTCACTTCAGAAGAAAAATGGCACTAAGGTTTGCCTGGATATGTTGATTCAGTAGTAGCAACTGTGACACAAATCACACGACCCATCTACAGCACCAAATCTTTCAGCTAGAGCTGTGCAAACCTTTTCTATTAATCAATATGTTGGCTTATTTAACATTTTCCTAGTTGAAACTATCCATAATTTTATCAACATTTCTAATAGGTTTCTAATTGACTTTTTTTTTCCCCCAACAAAAGATTGTAATTTGTCTGTAAATTGAGTAGTAGGAAACATTTTCATTAGTCATGCGATTGATCATGCAGACTTTATGGCATTTTTTTTCTGTTTTAACTGGATAACTTGAAATTTCCTGAGAAGATAAGGCATAATATAGACACATACTACCTCTGAAATAATTTGCTAAACTAGGAATGGGGGTTAATTTGAATATCAAGAAACGATACCGCCTGGCATATTATTAAGGAAGTAAAGACAGACTTTTGCTGCATTTTTGCATGCTTCCATGTACAAAAATGCCAGGACTGCATAGAGTAAGTGTGAAAACTGAAGATTTTGTGCTTTTTTCCGTCTGTGACTGGTTACCTTTTTCTCTCCCTTGGAGATGGTGGTGATTCCATCGAAATGATCTCCGAGTGAATTAGGAACATGCACATAGCGAAGTCCCTGTGGCTCAATGATGCGGACATCCACCTAAAGGCAGGAAGGGAGGACATTTAGCGTGGAGAGCTGCCCCATCCCTGGAGGTGCTCAAGGCCAGGTCGGACAGGGCTTGGAGCAACCTGGGATAATGAGGAGCAAATGTGTCCTGTCTCCACTTGTGAACACAGCTGAGAATCTCCTGAACCATGTCTGACTCACGTCAGGACCACTTGGGCAAAAAAGGTTTGACATTTTTATACTCTTGTGTAAACTCAACTTACGAACAACACTTTCTATTTATTTGGAACAGAGCTTCTCACAAAAACCCCCAACTTCATGATGTAGTGTCCTATGAGAGCTGATGCTCTCTGGCTGTCCCTCCACCAACCATGCTTTGTCTTAGAATCCCAGAATGGTTTGGGTTGTAAGGGATCCTAAAGTTTATCCAGTTCCAAGTCCCCCGCCATGGGCAGAGACACCTCTCTGAAAACTGTGGGTGCTTTCTCAGCAAGGATTCACCTGTGGGGTTCTGCCTGCACACCCCAGCTCTGCTTTACCTCCATGTGCTTGGCCAGGCGTCCTGGCTTCACAGAGATGACGTGCTCATAGGAGCTCAGCTTCCTTCGGATCATTTCGTGGTAGTGAAGCTGGAACTGGATCCTCATTCCTGGGGGCACATTCACTTCGGTTTGGAAGTTTTCCATATCCAAGGCATTGCTCCTGAAAAGTCAGCTGTGGGGTTATTTTGGGAAAATACAAGGAGAAGAAAAAACTTCTTTGCTCTTTGGTCTAGATTGAGGATTTTGCTGTGTGATTCTAAATGTGGCCTCTGTCAGGGAGCTGCAATTGTCTGTTAGCACAGGGTGTTTTAGCAAGCTGAAAGCAGAAACACAGTTTAAGTCCATGACAATTAAATAACAGAGCTGCTGTAAGTAAGAATTTTCTGGGATGGGGCATCTCAGTTCTCCTGTGAGTAAGTTCAGTACAAAACCCAAATGCCAAAGTGTTTATACCTGACTATTCCAGCAGCTTTGCCTTTGGCTTTTGCTTGAGCGTACATTTTTCTGGCTTCAGATTTTTCCCGAATATGGCTGGTAAACGTGATCCCATTGATATCCCTAGAAGAGAGAAGCACAGTCAGTTTGCAAAAGAAACAACTTTACAATCGAGGACTGTTTCTTCAGTTTACATCAGCGAAATCTAAGCTGGTGGGAAATGAAATAACAAGGTTTTTGTTTAAGCCCAAAGCAACGAAGTCTGATTTTCACTAGAGCTCTATCTTTTCCCCTACCTGCTTTCTTTTTCAAGTAGCCAGCACCACTGTGCTTTGAGAAAGACCTGCTCTCCTCCTCACACTTTCCCCACGCTTTGGGCAGGGAAGGCAGTTGCTGAAGTCGTGGCTGGTTTGGAATATGGATCAGGACATCTCCTGACCAGCAAGTTGGCTGCTGCCTCTCTGAATGGATACTGAACCAGACCAGTTTCTGTTCAGTGAGGGCTCTAATTTGGGTTTCTCTCCTTTGATCTGGCAAGGTGGGGGCTTAGTCTATTTGAGACTTTTGCCCAATTTTGTTGATCTTGACCAACGGCTCAATAATTAGTGGAGAGGAAGACCTGGACAGACAGACTGAGTGATGACATGAGCCTTTTTTCTTCGAGAAAACCTGCAAAAATTACACTGAACCTGGACAGTAATAAGAGCCTTTTGCTTTTAGAAATACTTCCTTCCCAGCCCATTGAATGCTTCCGGAGGACGAGGCTGATACCTGACCACTACTTACATGGTAAAGTTGTCAATGAAAGCTCCTTTGGGGACTTGCACGTCAAACATGATGGGCTGCGGCCGCTTCGCGTTGTTCACCATCTTGGCTTGGATCATTGTGTTGGCCAACCGAGACGTGATGGTGGATTGAACCTTGTAGCTGTAAAGACCTATCTTGTCATCATCCTCCACCTGCAATTGACAAAATTGCTCTATAAATTTAGGGCACTGCTGGAAAAAAATGCCCTAGAGGACAATATCCATCGTTTCTATAGTCTCAGTGCTACTTTTTAATTGCTGCTCCTTACAGCATGGCAGCTAGAGGGGACATGAGCCCAAGTTCAGGACCTCTCCATATTTTACCTGGCAATTAAGGCAGGATATGATATGAGTGAATATAGCTCATTATAACATTTCAGCTGAAAGAGCGTATTTATTAAACTGGAATGTTTTCCTTGCTTTTCACCACGCAACCAGTCCTTGGAATGACTCTATGAGTGCAATCCAGCATGGAAAGCTACACAGTAATCCTGAGCATCATATAACGAGGAGGAGAGAGCTCACATTTTCAATGAAAGTCCTAAATAGAGGAGACTTGAAGCATTGGTTACTGACCTAGTGTTTTAAATGGTTAAACCACAGCAGTGGGAGAACAGAATTAAAGTGTTTTATTAAGACATTGTCTTTGTCTAATCACTTTTGATGCTTATTTCTTCATATTTACCGTACCCTTCTCCCTCCAAGAGCAGATGTATCAACAGTATTGTGCAAACAGCTCTCTGTTTAAAGAAAATAGGTTAATACCCAACAAGGAACTGAACAAACAGAGGGATTGATTTCCAAAAAATGGTTAACTAGAAAATCACTTTGTTCAGTATTATTTACCACAGAGGAAGAAAAATACTCACCAGATCTCCAACGTAGCCCCAGTCGGACGTGCTCCGCTGGAAAAGAAGGATATGGAGGGGATATTTCAGCAAGGCTAAGAACACTGGCTGTTTCAAGACAGGGATCAGTGGCTTAAAACTGTCTTCTAAGATTATGAATCATAGGATCATAGAGAATCACAGAGCCATTAAGGCTGGAAAAGACCTCTAAGATCAAGTCCAACCATCAACCCAACACTGCCAGCGCTACTACAAAACATCTACATGTTTTTTTGAGCACTTCCATCAATAGTGATTCCAATACTTCCATGGGAAGCCTGTTTAAATTCTTGACAACCCTTTCAATGAAGAATTGTTCCCTAATATCCAACCTAAACCTCCCCTGGCACAACTTGAAGCTGTTTCCGCTCATCCTGTCTCTTGTTCCCTGGAAGGAGAGCCTGACCCCCATCTGATTGCCCCCTCCTGTCAGGGAGTTGTGGGGAGACTAAAGGTCCCCCCTGAGCCTCCTTTTCCCCAGGCTGGGCCCCCCCCAGCTCCCTCAGCTGCTCCTCATCAGACTTGTGCTCCAGACCCTTGCTCAACTCGGTTGCCCTTCTCTGGACAAGAATGAGAATTGGTTTGAGTTCCCAGACTAAGTGTGAATATTCCTTTTGTCTTGTTTTATGTATTTCTACATGGGTGTTGGAGCATGTGATCTTCCAGCTGTGCCTCAGAGCCTATCATAAACAGGACAGCTTTCTTCTTCTGTGTTTTATTTTTTTTAAAGAAAACATTCTCTTCTGGAAAAATATCTTCCTGAAAGCAAATCACGCTGGCAGAAACTCATCCTCAGACACCCTTGTTTTTAACAGGAAAGTTCTTTCTTTTTTTCTATGAAAAGTGGAAAATCCTCAAACCCTAGACTTCTTTAGCTCACTTTGCTATCATTTATATTAGAGAATATTTATTTATGTATTATGTGCAATATGTATGAATAAAAAAACCCATTGTGTAATCAATATTACATTTACATGCTTGTGCCTATGGAATTTAGTTATGTGTGCATTACTTAGATGAAATTGCTCATTAATGGTTGTGGTTTTCCCTCCACCTTATAAATTATTCCATTTGGAAATTTCTATGGCAAGGTGCTGACATCTTGTGGCCATTTGAATAATTCGGTTTAATTCTCTAAAAAGATCCCCTTCACATATGGAATATTTATATTAATCCCCTGAAAGGGAATTTGGCTCACCTAGACTCAGTTGTTTAATGGAGAGATCTACATTCATATTATCATCACAACTAGGCCAGTTCAGCTCTCCAGGGTTAAAAGGATCCCAAACCACAGAAGGTGCTCATGAAAACATCTTTAATCCCATGATGCACACAAAGATTGTTCTGCAGTTGTTAAGTTCATTTGAAACTAATTCATATACTGTTCTAGGGAAATCTTGTGCTGTATAAGAGATGATGATGATGTCACAAAAAGTTCATTTTAAAGACGTGGTTTTAAGGACCCTTGAAAGGCAGATGGAGACACTGCAAGGTTTTTGCCTGCCTGAGAACAAATGCAGGTTTTCGTTTTCTAGCTCTAAAGGCTCTACCTGAACCATTCAGACTGGGATTTAAAGGTCTTGAAGTTTATGGCACTCCAGAGACCCTCTGCAAAGCCTGATGGACTGATCCTGTCTCAGTCCATCCTGACACCCCACAAACTTCACTGTACAGTGAACTGCACCTTCACACCTGATAAAGAAACAGACCATGAAGAATGATTGTTGGCCCCACACATACCCTTGGCACAGGGAACATCACCAGCTTGAATACAAATTAAAACTAGACCAACATTAACTGAAACAAATTTACTTTTAGAAAGATGAAGACCAAGACCTCAGCACAGAGGGGTTTTGTTTTATGGGGGCACTTTTCTGGTTCTCAGCTTAGGGCTTCTGACCCACTTTAGGAATGGTGGTTAAAGCTTTCAGGATGCCCAAGGTTTCCTTCCTGATTGTTCTTGGGGGAGAAGGGGGAGGTGCTGATGGAGAGGGAGTTTATCACTGGCACATGTAGAGACTCCCATGGCTGTTGTTAGAAATCAGACATGGGGTGGGCCAGCCGTACCCCTGGGAACTCAGGTTGATGAGGGCAGCCACTCCAACAAGTCAGGAGGACAGAGCTGTACCTTTATCTTCAGGTACCTGAGCCCCAGAATCATAGAAACACAGAATCACAGAATGATTTGGGTTGGAAGGGACCCTAAAGATCCTCTAATTCCACCTCCCTTGCCATGGGCAGGGACACTTTCCGCTAGATCAGGTTGCTCCAAGCCCCATCCAACCTGGCCTTGAAGATCCTACATTCAGGTCTGAGTGCTGATGTGATTATTGAGAACAGGGACTTCTGTGGCACATCAGGCTCCTGCTGTTGCCAGCATGAGGATCCATGGCTGATCCTTGCTTTTAAACCACATCACTGCACAAAAACAGGATCTTGAGCTATGTCTCACGTGTGGCAAATTGCTAATTAGAATGAAGACAACATGTGCCTCAGGAACTGTTTGAAGGACAGATGCTGGGCTCTGTCCTCACGTACTGAGATGCATCTTCTCCTGACACCTGTGCAGGCTATGGATATTTAACCTTTCACAGTGATCTTTCTTCAAATCTGTGCATGGACATTGCGGCTATTTAGTAAAATAAGGAGAGCAGAATCACAGATGTTCTGCATTTCTTTCTGAATTTCTTTTCTACCGGGGCACAAAAAATGTTGAAGAGCGGATGCCCAACATGAGAAACTAGATAGAAGATATGACCTGCAAGTGTTCAAGGCCAGACTGGACAGAGCTTGGAGCAACCTGGTCTGCTGGAAGGTGTCCCTGCCCATCACAAGGGGGTGGAATTAGGTGATTTTTCAGGGCCCTTCCAACCTAAACCATTCCATGTTTCTGTGATTCTGTGATCTACCTGGAATGCCCTTCCAGTTCTTTGAGGTACTGTTCCCTCATAATTCACTTGTTTTCCTGTAATTTCCTAAGCAGTTTTAAACACACTCTAAATTCATTGCAGCCTCTTCACACTCCTTTCAGGAGATCCTTGCTGTGAGATGCAAGAAGAGAAATTTCAGACCTAAGACTTGGCAGAGTTTGTCTTCACAGTGCTGCAGATGAATCCTTGTCTGTTTGGTTACATTTATATGCTGGGAGCTGGGGGAGTCTCCAACCAGCTGATTCAGGAAGAAATTCTTCACTGTGAGGGTGGTGAGGCCCTGGCACAGGATGTCCAGAGAAGTTGTGGCTGACCCATCTCTGGAAGTGTCCAAGGCCAGGTTGGGTGGGGCTTGGAGCAACCTGGGATAGTGGAAGGTGTGGAAGGTGTTCCTGCCCATGGCAGGGGAGTTGGAACAAGATGGTCTTTCAGGTCCCTTCCAACCAAAATCATTCCATGATTCTGTCATTCCACCCTATCTCTTTCCATATATCCTTCCTGTGCTGCATCTCTTGGAGGGCAAACCAGGCAGGCAGAACAGTAAGGAAAAAGGTGTGATCTCACCTGCCTCTGAGATCAGAGCCAGAGATCAGGGCCCAGATCTGGGGACCGTGTTGCAGAACATCCCACCTCACAGGGTGCCTCACAAGTCTAGACACATTATCTCTCTCCAAAACAGAGATAACAGCTGTGCACCACCATATAGAGGGTCACAAGGTCACCTGCATTCCAGCCCATGGAAAACTCTGCTGCTGTGGTCACGAGGACCATTCACATACCTGAGGCACAGCATTTTGGGAATTACTCAGGAGCAAAATAGCAGAACACCATATCTGTACCTAGAAAACCATCCTCTGTGTTTAGAGCCAATCAAGAGGGTCTGTGAGGAGCTCTGTTGCCTTGTTGCCAATGAACTGGTTGATGCCATGATGATTTTTTGCCTTTTCTTTTAAACCCCTTTTATACCCTTTTATAACTTATGTATTCTTAGTGCTTTTTGCCTACATTCTTGGACTTGTTTGTCAAGCTAGGAGACTAAACATTTTAGAGGTTTCATAGTTAGGGTTCAACATGCCCCAGACCCCAAGATCCTCTCCAGAACACATTTTGTAAACTAAGATAGAACCATCCAGGAGAAGGTTCCTTAGGGAGGGGGGCTCACTCGAGCCTCTCATTGGGGAATTTATGACAGCTATGCTAGTTAGTAAAACCTATAACGTTATACCAGATCTTTTGGGGGGAAGCTTGGGGCGGTGCATTGAGGTGCATTCGACCTGGACGTGGTGCACCTAAGGATCCTTAAAATAAATACCAAAGTAAAATCCCTTCGTCCCTTCTAACCATGCTTGACTCTTGATTTTAAGACCAGGAAAAAGCATCATGGTGAGCTCTTTGCAGAAAAGCATAGTGCTGAAAAAATAATTTGGGAAACAGTCTTCCTTTAGTGATGAACAGAAAATAATTGTGTGCCTGTTGCTGGCCAGGAGCTGCTGTCTCAGGATGATTTGCACAGTTCAGTTTAATCTCACTGGTTATATTTTACTGTGACTCAACTAATGTAAGAGCAGCTGAGATATTAGTTCTGCTGGCTTGCAAAGATTCATTTGATAGGTAAAGGATGGGAAATAATGTATGGGAATAAAAGCAATAACTGGTATAATGAAACCAGTGGTAGAACTGCAAATTACTGCATGCATATGTCTGTGCCTGTATGTATCCAGAAATTTTGGGAACAGAGGCAACATAGCACATATGGCACTGATACAGACACATTGGAAAGAAATGATGCCCCGAAGAAGTGCAACAAGGGGAAGATTTCATAATCATGCTTAGATCATGATTATATGATTTGAACACTGGACTGGCAAATGTGAGCAGGCTCGATTCATACTCATGCTAAAATCTGCCATTTTCTTTCACCGTTATGCAGGCTTTAGGTATAAATAAGTTCATCCAAAGCCTTAGTGTTAAAAAAAAATCAGGCTTGCCTGTGTGTAATTTAAAAGATGCTGGGAAATCCAACATTACTCAAGAGGATCTTTTGTTTTCACTACATTGAACAAGTTCAAGAAAAGCAGAACCAGAGCTTGCTGGAGGACAAGGTCCACTCTGATCATCATTTCTTTCATGCAGTGCAATGAAAAATTGATACATTCAAACAACTGATTTCATGAGTATTATCATTAATTGCTACTGTGTAAAACACGGAGAAACTCTTGCAATGCTGCTCTAAATGTTTCTGTTTCCCAAGACAGCAGACTAAAATAACCTGCAACCCATCAGTGTGCTGGAAACAAATTTTCTTCCCAGGTCTCAGATGCCACCAGCTCATCACCAAGTGTCACTCTTTGACCAGAGTTAAACATGAATGAATGGACTGAAAGTTTTCAGCCTACACTTGCCAGTGTCTGAAGTCCTTTTCCATTTCCTCATAGAAAAGCCTGACCAGTATCAATGGGACTTTCCCTACACGTGAAGTTAGAGAATCATCTCCATTGTTTATCACCCCAGGAGCACAGATACAGAACAAAGCCTTGCTGTGCTTAAGGGAGAGCAGCAGTTCTTGTCCCAAACAGAGATATGGAAGTCTCAATGCCTACAAAGACCAGCTGGGCCCACATGACCACACACTCACAACCCTGGACATGGAACAAGACACCTGGAGAGAGCTCCCAGGCATTCTGGCTTCCCTCCTCTTTGAAGCATTTCTGGGTACTGTACCTGGTACCTGCCATTTCTCGCCTTGGAGCTTGAGGGAAATCCATCAATTTCTAGATCAATCAGGTTTTCCACTTCCTAGAGGAGAGAGGAGAAGAAAAAAAGAGTTGCTGCTGCCTTACTGTTTGATTTATCATTTGACTTTTTATTGATTAGCACTTTACAGTTCCAAAGGGAATTTACCTCCCCTGGATGCGAATGGGGAGCAGAAGCACAAACCATCTCAGACCAAAATCCTCACACATTCAATTTCCCTCAGTGGCCAACCACCTCTGTAAACTCCTATAAGATCATGACCTTTACCATCATTTTAGAGCCTTTCCTTCTGAAACAAGGAGTAATATTTAACATGAAATGACCACAAAGAGCAAGAGGCAGATGATTATCATCAGGATGGGTCTAGCCACGGAAACTACAGCATTTCAGACACTGATTTCACTCAAACCAGCAAGTTCAGAGAATTTCTGCTCAGACCAGTAGAAATTATCTCTGGTTTTATACCAATATACCTGAGAACTAAATTTTTCCCACTGGCAGAAAAAGAACATCAGGTCTTTTCCAAGTGCAAAGCTGCACTGATTGATTTAGAAGTGTGGGTCACACCACAGCAATACTCTTAATTAAATTTTGTTACGAGTTTAATTTATGGCAATAAAGAAGTTTAAGTGCATGAGTTCCTTTCCAGCTTATGTGATAGCATACATGCAAAGGCTTGCACAAAATGATTTTAAATTGTTTAAGCACATTGATATTAAATTGATAAGGCATCTACAATTAGAAAGAACCACGGGTCTGGAGTATTTTTCCCAGGAATTACAAACCCAGTTTTAAAATCTCATTGAGTCAAGAAAATGGCTGTAAAAATAAAGAAAAATAGGATATCTGAGCTCACTGAAGATTTTTATTAGTCCTGCAAAGGAAAAGAAAGCCTCATATCATCCCTGCTGACTTCACAGAAATATTTCAAAACTACAACGTGGAAATGGGTGTAGACACCAAATCTAGGTTCACCTGAGCCTGGGGGTTTAAATTTAGACTCAGTTTCAGAGTCAAAGCTGTAACTATACTTCTTTTCATCATTGTATTATCCCAAGAAATTAGAGTCTCTTATAAATTATCTCATCCCTCTGCTGAGGAATGTAAAGCCAATAGGATATTCACTCCATATTTGAATTCCTGTTAACAAAAACCCAATTCCATACAAAGCTTTGTTGAAGTTCATAGTGTTCCACACAGGAAACTCCATCCCAAAGATGTTTAGGTGCCCTGTTTTTGCTCATTCCAGGGAAACAGGGTATAAAATATGCTGAAGGTCTGAGTGTAGAAGCCCACTTGGATGTTTAAAGGTTAAAACCACACCAGAAAAGGCAACACTAAAGTGAAAACACGAAGCCAGATTGAAAAGAAAATTGGCATTATTCTCGTACTATCCCAACTTTAGTAATATTAAAAAAAACAACACTACAAATGACAGATGAAGACCAATTATCAGAATATTTACAGTTAAAAGTAGAAGAGAACTGTGAAGCAGTGACCCAATTCTGCTCCCACTGCAGCTTCCATATGGACTTCAGCAAGCAAGGGAGAGCTGGGCCCTGCCTCCAAATACTCACATCTGGGATGTCATCGATAACAAGATCAAAGCCTCCGGCTCCAGAAATGAGGAACAAAACCAGGAAGCTGCTCAGACACTTCATTTTCTTCCCACTTGTTTCCTCATAAGAACAGCCTGCACAGGTACAGACACAAATTCTTCCCTTCTCTGAGACAAGTTCAAGGAAACAGCCCAGGTTTATGCAGCATTTTGAGCAAAGTTCTGAAACGCTGACTTTGTTTAGGCCGTAGGTAAATATTTGCCTTGCAACGCAAGTCCGAGCTGTGGTGCCTGAGCAAGGGTTATCCAAATAGTGTCTTCACTCGCCCCTGCCCTCGATAACAGCCCTGGCTTGGATAGGCTCACTCCTTGCTTTTGTAGCTTCCCGTGATGTTTGACTAATTTCCTGCTAGGCACAGAGCTTGCAGTATCCAAAAACTTCAAAAGATCTCAGCAAGAACTCACTCCCAGTTTGTCTGTTTATAGTAAACGAGGTGAAGTTTGGTTCTCAGCGCGATGGAGGCAGCAGCGTTGGGCTTCTCCAAGGGCCCTCCCACCCAGCCAACCCACAGGGGCTGGCAGAGACCTCGGGCTTGGATCCTGACCCACACACGTACCCTTTTCTCTGTTCTGCTGGGAAAGGATCATAGCTGCTGGTGGAATAGTTCTAATTTTTCTAATTTTAAATAGTTCTAATAGTTTCTAATTTTCTAAAATTAGTCCCATGAGAACATCTGATGACATTTTCAGATGCACGTTCTGTGGCCCCTGAGTGTTTTTGAAACATGTTTTTGGCCTCCCTAGTTCTTTGGGTACTTAAGGTGATGAGATAAAGTAAGACAGCAAAGCAAAAGGGGGAAAGAAGGGAGGAAGATGCCTTTAGGCAAAAGTTGCTGTGATATCCCTACCACTCTTCCACAAAGAAAGGATTTTTTGAGACATCTGAGCAGCTTCATTGCAAATGACAGAATTACTATGTGAAAAAACTCTGGGAAAAAACAGCAGATAAAATTATATATTATATTATGTTAGATTAGATTATATTAGATTAGATCCCATTACAGTACATTACAGGACATTACATTTTCTTGCATATTATATTGTATTATATGATATTTACTATATAATACTAGTAATATTCTGCCATCTTCCCCTACGTTCTGTTACACTTTGATGTTTCAGTAAAAGATTTCTGTGGCACAACTCTGCTGCTACTCATCCTTTCCCCATCTTTTCCACAGATTGTTTCTCAGTCTGAGCCCTGAACTTACATCCAGAAGTTCACCAGGAATGCCAGCAGAATAGTGATCTTTCAGCTCTCTGCCAAGTAAGAGAGGTGGGAGAAGTGATGTGTTTGGAGGGGGGGTGTCATGGTTTAGCATAGTTTGGGTTTTTAGTTAAGGAGTGTACAGGAGGGGAACAGAGAAGATGGGACCAGGGTTTTTCAATAATCATAGAATTATTTAGGTTGGAACAGACCTTCAAGACCATCTAGTCCAACCATTAACCCAGCACTGCCAAGTGCTCCTCAAGTTCCACATCCATGTGTTTTTTGAACACTTCCAGGGATGGTGATTCCACCACTACCCCGAGCTTCTTGGTCCAGTGCTTGACACGACCTTGGTGAAGAAATTTTCCCTAATGTACAGCCTGGATCTCCCCTGGTGCAACTTGAGGCCATTTCCTCTCATCCTATGCTGGCTACCTGGGAGCAGAGATCGACCCCCGCCTGGCTGCCCCCTCCTGTCAGGGTTGTAGCGAGTGACATCTTCACCTCTGAGCCTCCTTTTCTCCAGGCTGAGCCCCCCCAGCTCCCTTATGGTGCTCCACACCCTTCCCCCTGTTCTGTTCCCTTCTCTGGACATGCTCCAGCCCATCAATTTCCTTCTTGCAGTGAGGGGTCCAAAACTGAACACAGCATTCAAGCTGTGGCCTCACCACTGACAACTCAGGGGGATGGTCACTGCCCTGTCCTGCTGATTCCATTATTTGTGGTACAATCTGGCAGAGTTTAAATTAACTATCTGAAAGTTAGCTTAGGAAAACCCTCAGTGAGTGTTACTGGAGCTATGGTTATGACAGGGCTTCTCCCAGGTTACAAGAGCAGGAGGATAGGGCAGCTAGTCTTTGCTGTGTTGATGGTACCTACCTTAGCTTGAATTTTGTATATAAACTGATTTTTGTTCACACATGTGCCCCTAGTTCAGGCTGACCAGTCCTTTCTCATCAGAAACTTGAAGCTGTTCTGAAGTTATCTGTGCCTCTGGACCAGGAAGCGAATCACCGCTGCTCTGAAGAGATTAAATAAAGTCCCTTTAGAACAAAGTTCATTTTAAAAAACAAGCTTGTAACCCCTTATTTCAGTCCTCTCACAACAACTAAATGTGGCTTAACTTTTTTTTTTTGTAAAAATATCAGGATTGGGAAAACAGTGTGACCACTAGATGGCACAAACTGCTCAAATATACGGCCCAAAAGAGCCCAAAAAGCTGAAACCTCTCGAGAAGCTACAGACAATATACGGGAGGAACAAGTGCTGAGGATGCCCAGAGCCCTACCATCAGTTTAGGTGAACCTCCCCAGAATTTCATGAGGAGGACAGGATCTCATCATGATGTTTTGTGCTATGTGTCCATTGGGCTGTTCCATGAGTTGTCCTCTCATGGCTGGGATTCCTCTGGAAGGAAGTTTTCACGCACTGTGCACCCTGAACCACTCGGAATTAGTGCTGTGCAGAGCCTGTCCCTCGGAATAATTAAATTGTGCTAGTTTGGCTTGTACCCAGGGAGAAATGTCTCAGTTTCTGTGTCTGATGAAATACCCAGCTTCCTTTTCCCATATGGAATTTCATGCCTGGAAATGTCCAGTGATCCAGGTGAGAACAGGGTGTACCTGCAAGACAACAGACTTGGTGTGACTGCCCTGACACTGATCCCATCACACACCAGCCATTCTGGGAAATGATCTAGAAACATGCAGCAGCCCCCCAGACACAGTCAGACATGCCCAGCACCAAGGCCCTTTGGCAGAGACTTCAGGTGATATTCATCAGAATAATACCAGATTTGGGAGTTTTGAAATGCTCTGCTGGGCCATGGTGCACGCAGCTAATGGCAACAGGGAGATCAGCAGCCACTGGGACCCCAGAAGATACCCTTCCACTCTTCTCTGCCCTCATGGAACCCTACCTGGAGTGCTGCATCCAGGTTTGGAGTCCTCAACATGACAAAAATGTGGACCTGTTGGAGCAAGTCCGGAGGAGGTCACAAAGATGCTCTGAGGGCTGGAGCACCTCTGCCATGGAGACAGGCTGGGAGAGCTGGGGGTGTCCAGCCTGGAAAAGAAAAGGCTCTGGAGACACCTTATTGAAGCCCTTCAGTACTTACAGGGAGCTCATAAAAAAGAGGGAGACTGACCTTTTACCTGGGCATTTAGTGACAGGACAAGGGGCAACAGTTTTAAATTAAAAGAGGAGACTTTTAGATTAGATATTAGGAAGAAATTGTTTATGCAGAGGGTGGTGAGGCACTGGAACAGGTTGCCCAGAGAAGATGTGGACTCCCCATCCCTGGAAGTGTGCAAGTCCGGGCTGGAGCAGCCTTGGTGGCATCCCTGCTTATGGCAGGGGGTTGGAACTAGATGATCTTTACTGTCCCCTCCAACCCAAACCACTCTGTGATTCTTTCAAGAACACAGGCACCTCTCAAAAGTGTCAGAACTGGGGACCAGCAGGGCCCATCCAGATGTTTCAGAGGAGATTGCTTAGATTAAGACCTGAAGGAAGATATGGAATGCAATTCCCTGAATTCATGGTAATTAATTTTACTTCTGGACATTTATCTGTGACTACACCTGTGTAAGCCTTTGGGACTCTTGCCAATTTCTTGATCCAATTGCTGGCTTTGAATGGCACTAAATGGTACAGTTTGTTGGTGCTTTGGGTAGATTTAGTTGCTGGTTCAGACACTTCTGGTTGGGCATTTAACCCTGCATAAGGTCACCAAGGTGCCCATGTTTGTGTGTCAACATATCCTTGATATAAGATGATCTCTTCCAGGTGAAGTGTGTGTGAAAGCTCAGCTGTTGGATCATGCCTCTCTCTCTGGTGTCTCTGCTCACGCTGGCTGCAGGCACGCCAGGAAATTTCATTTGCTGAGCCCCCAACCAAAGAACAGCTGCTCATCTTGCTAAGTCTGCAAAAGTCAGCATCGAACATGTCTGATGTGAACACACCTGAGTAACTACTTGTCTCGGCATCCCCAGAACAGTGCCTGCCCTGTTCACACCCCAAACCAGGAGACAGGAAGGGGAAGAGGGGATAATGTGAACAATCAAGACCCCAGGCTCAATGTTCACTCAGGAAACCTAACTGCATCTGAACCACGTTAAAACACACCTTGGTCTTACCCACGTGCTGTGTCCTTACGTGCCCTTGCTGAGGGGAGCAGAAGCAGAAGTGGCTGTTCCTAATCCCTTTAGGAAGGGCAGTGCTTTTCCCAGCTTGCTCTCCCATGCCCGTTGGTTATCCTGTACCTGCTCGAGGATCCTGTTCTGGCTTGAATACCCTCCTCTCACCAGGTGTGCTTAGGCTCAGCTTTATTGCAGCATCTCTGCAGAGTCTCACTGTTCTGATACACCCTGGCCCTCAGATCCTCACGTGGGCAGTGGGAGAAGCAGAGTGGCCAAATGCTGCACCTGGTGAGATTTGGAGGGTATTCCAAACCCCTCCTGGCTGTGCAATGATTATTTCAAACTGGCAAACACCTCCCCTTCCTGACCAGAAACTACTGTTATCCCTAGGGATAACAGGCTACTTTTGACTTGTTTTTATGAAAGTATCTTGATTCCCTTTAGGTTTTCCAGAACAGGAGGAAAATCGTGCTATGTGTATTGGCTTAAAGGACTGTTTTCAGCATTTCTAAGAATACACTGCAAGACTTTTACACATCCGTGTCCCCAGGGTAGTGAAACATAGACAGGGCAGGCTGAGACCATCCTCATGCCAGTAGTAAGGGCACGAGAGGCTGCAGTCCTATTTCTGATGCTGCTTCCATGCACTTCTCTAATCTAGGCAAGACATGCAAGAGCTGAAACTAACTGGAAACAGATGAAAAATACTTAAAACCAAATTGGTTTTGGTGTGTCCTTAAACCAGACCTTGGCCTGAACCATGTATTTGAGTCTTCACTGATTCCCAAATGGTTGGCTGACACCTCTTCCACCACACTTTGAAATGGTGAGGAGCTGAAGAAAATGCCTCAACTGTCTTCTGGCAGGGGTCAAATCAGTGGAAGAACCATTTGGGGTGTCTCTGGGGACCTGAAGCATCCTGTCCCAACCTCCCTCCAGCTTTCTGCCAGCATCTTCTCTTCTCCATCCACATCAGTCTTTCATCATTCCCTGCGGTGCTGCCCAGTTCTGCAGCTCCCACTGAGGATGTGGCCACTACAGCGGCTCTTGTACCTGCCAGTGGTCCCAGTAGGAAAAGGACTGGACAGGTTTTTGATTCCTTCCCTCCTGCTGGCAATGCCAGCAGGGGCTTGTGTGTGAACATGGTGTCACCTCAGCCAAAATTTGAGCCATTGATTTGCTAACAAGGAGCCGACCATGACCTTCCCTTTGCTCCATCTCTTCCCTTCTGAAAGGGGAGCATCTCAAAAACACGTGTGGGATTTGGAGGACACAAAGCTTCAGGAAGGCCAGAGAGACATTGAACCACTCACTGGACTGTTACTGCCATGGATGGGAGATGAACCACAACAGCTCCAATCCCACAGCTGGAAAGGAAAAAGAAAATACAGTGGTTTAAATCATGTCAGGTTTGTGCGTGCAGCAGAGAGCATCTGCCAAAACAAAACAAAACAAAACAACCCCCCCAAAACAAAACAAAACAAACAAAACAAAACAACAAAAAACCCAAAACCCAACCAAAAAACCAAAACAAACAAAAAAGAGGAAGTTTGGGTCTGCTAGATTTGAGAAGTTACTGCTGGCATAGAAAAACAGAGTAGCAAATACGCCTGATTCGGGGTGAGGTGAGCTCTGCAGATACAAGTTCCCGAATGCCTGGGGGTGAGACCTGCCGGGTCGGTGCCAGCTGGCAGTGCCATGTCCCCGGAACGTCCCTGGCAGCTGCCAGGCAGAGCCCAGCCTGTCCCACGAGTGTCCACCTTCGCCCGGGGCTGGTCTGGCAGGAGAGGGCTCTCTGCCTCTGGGAAATGGAGGGAAGAGCAGGAGGTCACCCCGGCTTTGTCCAGCTGAGAAACAGAGTCAGGATGGCAGGAGGGGGGTGGAATTACGTGGCTTGGCCACCTTTGCGGTCGGGGCAGCTGCCAAGGCGAGGGTGAGGAGGGAGCCCTGCCCTGCCCTGCCCTGCCCTGCCCTGGGGGCACCTTTCCTAAACCAGCCAGGGCTCTCCAGATGGAGAGTAAGAGAAGCTTTCCCTTCATAGAGGGTGGAACCAGCGGGTTTTACCACCCCTTAGGAAAGCCCCAACCTTGAAGCACCTCCTGGGCTCCCTAAGGGCGTGGGAAGGAGACACTGGGAACCATGCCGGCCCTTCCTCAGCACCCAGCCAGGCGTAGGAAATGTCCCCTCAGCAATCCCCTCGCTGAGAGGGGCTGTAGGTGCCGAAATGACAAGCGGCAGCACCTCGGGGACCCCCGGCACCGCCCCTCTCCTGCAGGAGACAAGAGGGGGCTGATGAAGAGCCCCAGAGGGGCACGGCGGCGGCTCCTGCTGAGGGATGCGAACCCTGCAAGGATTCCCTGCAGCACGGGAGGCCGCCCTGCGTGGAAAAGGGGCCGGTCCCGGGCTGGGAAGGAGGAGGAGAGGGTGGGTCGCTGTGTCTCCTGTCAGGCTCCCGCAGCCGGGCCGGCAGCGCAGGCGGCAGCGGGGCTCTGCGCTCTCCGCGGGGCAGGAGCCCCGGCGCTCCCCCCCACCATGATCCTCTGGCTGTGCCTCTGCTGGGGCTTCTCCCCTGTCTCGGCGGGACAGCCCGACTCGGAGCTGATGGCCAGGTACCTGGAGGAGCAGCTGCTGGCGGACTACAGCATCGTGGAGCAGGTGGGTTTTAAGGCGGTGGTTGTTCGGGAGCAGCGGGCGGACGCGGATGGCTTGTCCCCCTCTTCACCAGCAGTGTTGACGTGCGGGGCAGTGTGATAAAAACGCGTTTATTCCACCTGTCCCTGCAGCTCAGCTCCGGGGGAGGTGCTGCGACCAGCATGGAGTTGTGCTGGAGGTGCTAAAGCAGGAGATGACCCATCCCGTGGTGGTGCTGCTGCCCCGGGACGGGTTCGGTGTGACATCCATCCCCACGGCTGTGCTAGCGAGGCATTGCACAGGGACAAGGGAGTCAACGCCGTGTCCTGGCCACACTCCAGTCTGAGTAATTCCGAGTATTCTGAGCTCGGGGAAAAGTTTTTTTTCTGCCTATGGTCTTACTGTACTTGATTTTTAACTGGTGCTGGATGAAACAAACCACATGAATTTCAGCTTCTAAAACGCTTCTTGAGAGTGAAAGAAAAAAATACATTCTACAAGTGAAGGCTGTTCTATTGTGTTATTGTGTGATTTAGATTTTCTGAGGAAATGGGGCTGGAAGAGCAATGAACTTTTTGCAAATTAGCAAGAGTTTACATTATGGCTTGAGAGGTTGTGATCCATTTCAAGTGGAAAGTGTCCCTGGTCATAGCAGAAGGGTTGGAACTAGATGATCTTTAAGCTTCCTTCCGATCCAAACCACTCTGATACTATGAAAACCTGAGCTTCAGACCTGTGCTCACATCTGTCAGGTCCATAAGAGATACCACATGTGACTTTGGGTCACTTAGGCCATCAGTCAGCTATCTGAATTTCATCAGATCTGAGAGGCTCTATAGTATCTGAGACACCCATGTGGGCCTGACAGATCCAATGCAGGAACTATGAATACCTGTGCCTTGCTGGAGGTCAGGTGGGATAATCCAGTGCATCTAAAATGTCAGTATTTGACTGCATTTGGCATCTTCTGCCATGCAGTAGGGCGGGAAGAATGAGACTCTTCACATGTATCTGTACCCATTGCACCTAGAATAGGAAGAATCTCTCTCCAGAAGCATCCACATCTTTCCCCTATGAGGAAACAACTTTGTTGTCAACCCTGATTATCATGAATGCATATTCCTTCCTGTGGAATTCAGCAAAAACCCAACACTGTTTTACAAACCCACCTGTCCAAGTGGGAGAGAATATCTCCACCACTGCCAGTGGAGTGCTATCTGGGATCACTCACCTGCTTTAGGGGGAAAATCAGCTGCAAAGCTCAGAGAACTGGGTCACAGCGCTGAAATAACCTGGCTGATATTGCTTGAGGCAAATGAGGGTGTTCCCACAGGAGCTGTCTTGCTGGCAGGTTGGTGGCAGCAGTTACTTCCACCAGAAAAGCAGTGATGTGTAAATAGGTGTGGTGACCTGGTGCCCAGGGACAGCCAGCTCTAGAAGAGGACATCTGTCTGTCCTCACTGAACACCTGAGCCAGGCTGAGAACAGGCAGGTGCTCCCCTAGATCGAGACCCTGCACTAGAAACAAATCCACTGCACAGCTTATATCCCATACACCACCCTAGGACTAACAGATGGCAGTAAGTTATGGGGTCACGACGAGCAATTATCTGGCTTTAATGAGTGTGTTGGAAGGCTTTAAAGCTAAAGGTTGATGGTAATTTGGAAATGGTTCCATTAGATGATGCCAATGAAGCTGCCTGATTAGAACAGTCCAATGGACTGATCACAAACTCTGCAGCAGTGCTTTGGCAGTAGTCCTAGAAAACAGGATACTGCTATCTGGTGATCCTTAGCTCCTCACTGATGTACACTGGGCATCCCCAAGACTTTAGAAGGTGGCTCTTGAGGGAGCCAAGTCACACAGAGCCTTCTTATGCAATTAAGCAAGCAAACAAAATGGGTTTGTGGTGGGGAAAATAAAGCCAGGAACCAAGTTTCCAGTTTCACTGATTAGCCTTTAAAAACCCCTGTGACCATTCCATACAGAACAACAGGTGGATTTGTTCCAAAAGGTAAACCTCCAGTACAAAAATACTGAGGGCTACTGATCTCTCATCCCTGCCTCTGCTCCAAGCAGGACCAACTTCACAGACATTTATCTGTCTTGTTCTGAAAAACCTGCAGTGATGGAGACTCTGGAACCCCTCACAGCAGGCTCCTGAGGGGCTTTATTTGTCTGAGATAACAGACGCAGACAGAAAGTTTCTTCCAAAACTTAAGATGCAAACAATTCCTCTCCTCTCCTCTCCTCTCNGAATTTCCTGAGGGACCTGTTTTGCCTTGGTTCTAATTTTACAAGATGCTGGCTAAAATAATGCAGAAGGAAATAGTAAAGATTCTCATGGATGAAACTTTAATTTCCCCATCGGGCATTCCTGAGCTTTTCAATGCATGATATAAACAGACATAAAATCATCTCTTTGGCAAGGGCTGATGCTATTTCAGTGTAAATCAACAGAAAGGGCAAATCAGGTAAAAAAATATTGTTGAATTCTTCTGCTCTCTGGGGTTCCTCTGACATTTTAAGATGGCATTTGGCTTCCCTCATTGACAAAAGACTTGCTTTGGGGAGGGACTTGATTTGGAGAAGTTGTTGAGCTGAGTCTCACACCATGTGAGAAGAAGTCAGAGGAGTTGATGGGAAGGTTGATACTGTGAATAAAATTGCACTGTCATAAGTGAAGCACTTGTTTCATAATAAGGTCTGTGGCTAAACTTAAATATTTTTATTCCCTCTTTGCACATGACTAGTGCTTTATTGTCACAGAACAATAAATACACAGTACCTGTGGAGAGTATTTAGGCAACAGATCTGCTCTTGAGCTAATATTTATCCAGATGAAGCTGTAATATTAATATAAATTAATTGTAGAACCACAGAATGATTTGGGTTGGAGGGGACCTTAAAGACCATGCAGTTCCAAACCCTTGCCATGGGCAGGGACACCTTCCACTAGATCAGGTTGCTCAAAACCCCATCCAGCCTGGCCTTCAATATTTCCAGGGATGATTTTAGCATCCAGGGCCAGGGCTAAAGGTTGAGCTTCCTGCTATCGTATAGAGGGGTCCCTCACCAAGCACCATTTGCAAAACACCCAGCACCTCCTTGCCTGAGACAGCCACGTTCCACTGCTGAGCTTTGATCAGTGGGTCTGTTAATACAGAAGAGACTCAGGTTTTAATTTTAACCAGAAGAACATTTGAACCTGGCCATGGGTGATCAGTCACACGGCCCCGTGTCTGGGATTGAACGAGGGACATGTCTGCTGTGAGATGAGTAGGCTCCACTAACTCCCTTAACTCTTTGCAGGTTGCTCGCCGTGTCCCCAGACAGGCCAAATTCCTGCAGAGGCTGGTACGTATCACACCCTGTCTGTATTTTACCTCATGGGAACTACGCTTTCCCTGGATATGTGTGTGTGTGTGTCGATCCCTGTGCCCAGGAATGAACTGTGTGATGGTAGAGTGAGATTCTGGATAACAACACCCTAAAAATCTTCATTTTGATCAATGCAACAGGTACAGGTTCTTCTAATATTTCCCAATCCATCTTCTCAAGCCCAGATTTGGAGAAGGAGCTCTTAATGTTACAAACTTTAAGCATGCAGTGAACATTAGCCTGATGAAATCTCATTGAATTTGAAGAGAAAGGGAGATTTTGTTATGAAATTTGAAGATCTGTTGTTCTCTGACAAGATCTACTGAAGAAAGGAAGAAAACAAGGAAGCCAATATCCTTCTTTCAGCACGGAAATCCAAGATTTAGATGTAGAGAGGCAGCCAGTGGAATTGCTGTTATTGCCAGTTATTTTTCCTGGCTTTTCTGGGGACTTCACAGCTGAGAACTGGTGGAACTAATTTCAAACACTGAGCAGCCATCACCTTAACAGCTTCTGGTCCCCTTCATCTTTGACAGATTGGAATCAGCAGCCTAGAGAGAAACTCTCAGGCTTATTACCAGTTTATTACTTCTAATCGGGGAGACAGTCAATTTGTTTTGATGAAGGCAACTGATAAAGGCAAAAATACGGAATGGATTTCATTTATATTCCGCTCTTTTTCTGTCTTTCCAAATATTTCATGTAAACAAGCATAAAATAATCTGTTTGCCAAGAAAATTTCAGCTGCCAGTTCATCATCACAACCAGGACACCTCCACAAAGCATCCAGCCAACCTGCCTCATAGCAGGGTGCTAATCTGCTGCCTTGGCATTCCCTCAATTTTTAATAGGGATGATAAATCACGGTGATAATAACATTAAACAAATGGTTTGTTTTGCTTTTTTTTTTCCTTTGAGCTGCCTCTTGTCTTCTGAAGGCCTTAATAAAAAGTGCAGAAAACAAACAGGACCTTGTGCAGCTGTAAGTCAGAGCACCAGGCACTGATGGATTGTGTAAGAGCTCCAGGGAATGCAGCACAGGAATCACAGACTGGAACTTGGGCTGCCCGCCCAGCCTGACTGAGCAACCTGTTTGGAAAAACAGCCTGTGCCCACACCAGTTATATTTTCTATATACAGGGAATAGCAGATCCCTTCCAGGGATAGGAAGATGAACCAATTCGTTCATCCTCAGCTCTGTGTGATGCCCTTATTCAATGTTTGATTCCTCCAACACAAACTCACGATCACCAGGAAGATGGAGGGCTGTGGAATGCCTTTTTTTTGTTGTGGTTTTTTGCTGTTCCTCAGATCTTAATGATATCAGAACTGGAGCTTGCTCAGTGGGATAGAGATATCCTCCATCCCTGGAAGTGTCCAAGGCCAGGTTGGGCAGGGCTTGGACCAACCTGGGATAGTGGAAGGTGTCCCTGCCCATGTCAGGGGGTTGGAACTGGATTATCTTTAAGGTCCCTTCCAACACAAACCATTCTGTGATTCTGTAACAGAGGTCAGCTGAAGCCAGCAAAGAGTGGATTTAGCAAAAACACCCTAAGTGATGTGTTTTTTCATATGAAATATCATTAAGCTGTGGAACTCCTTGCTACAAGATGTTGCAGATGCTAAAATTTACATGGATTCAAAAAGCATCTGTGTAAGGTAATAGAAGAAAAATCCACAGAATACAAATATACCACCAAAATACCACCCTTGACTCCGGAGTTCCTTCAGCCACAAATTACCGAAAACTGAGAATATTTCTGGGTAGTATCAGTGTAGGTTGGCCTGATTTTACACTTTTCTCTAAGCATGTGCTGTTGGTCTCTGCCAGGGACAGGCTACAACAGGGTTAGAACTGCTTTTTTCTCACCCAGCACAACCATTCTCACGTTGTTGTCGCAACAAGGGCAAGTTTGTGTTCTCTGTCGCATTCAAAAGACTTTCTGAGCTCTTGTGCATCCCTCAGCGCATTCACAGTGTCAGACAGGTCACTGCAGAGCCACTTGTGCCTAACGTAAAAGGCAAAGGGCTTGATCCTCTTCTGCTGATGATCTGTCAGCTGCATATAAACCCACAGTTTATGATGAGCTGCAGCACATGGGGTGAATGCAGAAGGTCTGAAACCAGAGAATTTGCTGTAGTTTCCGATTCTTTCTATAACTTCTGTTATTAAATCCTCTGTGTACCTTGCTGTGCCACAGGCAATTAGTGGCATGGAAGACTGAATGAAGCATCAGCTCATTATAACTGAAAACATTCCTACAGCCCTACTTTCAATCAAAACTCCCCATCCTCTCCACCCTCAGGATAATGAGACTGGAAAGCCATGCCTTAGGTATCAGAACAGCAGGATCTAGTTCTAATTAACAGCAGTTAATTAAGCAGTGGTCTAAGGGTGGGACATTAGATCTGTACAGGGGAGGTTCTAGTCTAGATCCACAGATCCATTGCACTGATCTGCCTAAAATCAGTGAGGTGAATCCTACCCTGGAAGTTCTAGTCTCTTGCCATAGTGCTCATGTGAGCTGAGCAGGATCCTGGACACAGAGCACATTCCCCAGTTAAAGGTATCTATCATGATTAGGTTCATTGGAGACACATTATCAGTCTTTCCATGCCTTGGAAGTGTAGGCAGGCAGGGCTTCATGCCAAGTCTGTTGGTACATCTGTGTTTTCAGTGGATCTTCATTCTGCCATTTGCCTGGAATTCACTAACCCAGCAGCTTGGTCAGTTGGATGCTCAGTTACTTCTGATGCCATCAGCTACTGCAGAAATGTTCTTGTTTCATACTCAGACAAACATTTGCTCCCTTTCTTAAGCCATTTGCCAAAATTATTTTTGTTCTGAAAGAAAGCCTGGACATGCAGCTGAAGAGCCTGTTCTTGTCCTCTTACGTGACTGAGTTTTTACCAACCTCAATAGGAAGAGACTCACTGTATTTGGCTTAGTGAGATTGCTCTGTATTTACAGTGTATTTTACCCTTTATCTCCCTTCTGCTTTTGAAGGTTTGGTCTTTGATTGTGCAAGTTGATGAACAGATTTTTTTGTTCAAGGGCTGCTCACGGTTAAGTACACTGAAGTACTCCAGGAAGAAAACATTTGAGCTCCATGGAGATGTTGCTGTCAAAAAACACATTAGTCTGGAGAAATGCTCCAGCTCGGAACTTGTGCATGAAAACACATTCCCAAGAAGCTGAAATTGGCTTTCAGCTTCCATTGCTACATCATGTGTCATTCACTGCTGTCTCTGCTGCTTCTCTGCTGGAAGGAGTCCAGTTTGGGCTAAAAAGCTTAAAATATTTTACTTGAGATGTCACAGTGTCAGTGTTTTTTATTAAGTCTCTTCATCCATTGGCGCAGACTTCCAGGATGGATTCTCAGCAGAGGAGGACTCGTTTGACTCCATTGACAGCAGTTTCTCTGTTTACATAACTTATGGATCTGACTGGATGAATTTGAAGGTGCTGCTTCATACATGGTGATGTCAGTCTTTCAAGAAGTCTTCCATCTGCTCTTGTGCACAGTGCACAGGGGAGGGTCTATGACACAGTTCTGGACCCCATGGGGACGTATTTTGGGCTTCTCTTCCCATGCCACAAGGGAATAATCCTGATCCTCTCACACAGTCAGAGTTGAAGGCTTCAGTTTAGGACACAGATGGATTTTGTCAGGGTGTTTCACAACTTAGAGGCTGGCATAAGCAGAGCTCTCAGACCCTTCCCGAGCTCTGGAGAATGTCTGTGGCCTCTGTGCATGAACAAAGGCAGTACCACATTCCTGATTTACAGTTTGCAGCTCACCTGAAATTTTGAGGACAAGCCCACCTTGCCTGCTGTTGCCAGGAGGTCTAATACTCATCAGGTGGGAGTTTGCTAGTACCCATTAAATATTAAATCCATTGAAACACTGAAGGGGTGAGTTACCCAGCTGTCTGTTTAGAGGTGACCTTTTGATTCCTACAGGAAACCAGGCCTCGGATGTCTGAGTTCCACGTGAGATCCACGATCATTTCCCGCTACGCTTTCACCACCGTGTCCTGCACCATGGTGAACAGCGGCTCTGAGGCACGGGAGGCAGTGTTTGAGATGCAGATCCCAGCTGCAGCTTTCATCTCCAACTTTACCATGTAAGTAAGTAATGCACAGACCAAGTCTGTGGATGCCAGGGTACTAAATTAAAACCCTCAATGTAAACAGGGAGGGAAACTATTCTATTTCCCATCTGAGTGTCTTTTAACCACTTCCTTCTCCTCCTCTCTCTGATTTGAATGAGAAAACTCTCTTCAAGACCTCAGAAACCTTTCCAGAGAAAGTTTCAGCAACACTGGCACATACATTTATCTCTCCTGACTGACTGTAATGCCTAGGAATCTTCTTGTTATTCCATGTTCTCCACATTGCCAATGGAAAAGAAGTCAACTCCAGCCAGCAGATAGGTTCAGTGGCTGCTAGAGGTGTGAATGA
This sequence comes from Dicrurus megarhynchus, assembly GCA_013399195.1. Taxonomy (NCBI): domain Eukaryota; kingdom Metazoa; phylum Chordata; class Aves; order Passeriformes; family Dicruridae; genus Dicrurus; species Dicrurus megarhynchus. Next base: position 93,644 of record VXAD01006458.1, on the reverse strand, counting down.
TAAACCAAACAGAGAGAAACCTCATAGTGAAATGACTAATAAATTCTTGGTCTGAAGCATATTTGGTTTGATCATGCTCAGATCCTCTCTACAGGCAGATATTGGGGCCACAGCTTCAGACTTGCGCAAAGGGGATAGGGGACCCACTCTTTAAGAAATACTTCAATTTAGAGTGAATAGGAGGAATAACAGACTTTTGCCATTGTACTGGGCTGGTGTGTCCAGCCAGGGAACTTCTGAGCTGGCTTCTGTCCCAGAGACTTGGGTGGACTCAGGAGAGTGACACCAGCAGCACTCTGAGATTCTTCTCACATCACTGTCTGTGAACTCACCTGCAGCAAATGTACACCTGTCACTGTACTTGGGTGCAGAGCGACCATGCTGACATCTCTGATCTCTCCAGGAGCATTGGCAACAAGACTTACTATGGAGAGGTCACGGGGAAAGAAAAGAAAAATAGCAGCGATGACAAAGAAAGGCACAAGAAACCTCCAAGCCCCACAGAGGGAAGGTGAGTGTTGTGCATTTGGCTGTGTTCTGGGAAGGGATGCACTTTCCTTCCACCTTTATCTTGGCTGCTTTGGCATGCCCATCCATGGATTTATAGGCAGGAGCAGCTAAACTGAAAGTTATCTTCACTGTCTGGTGTCATTCCTGTACTTCGAGCCATGTAAAATTGCATGTGGCCTTTTCTAACCCTGCCACAAAACTTCTTATATTCCAAGATGCTCCAGGATATACTACTGGAAGAAAGAATTCATGTTACTTCCTGAATAACAGAAAGGAAAATTAAGGTGCTGTCATGGACAATCATCCACTTCATTCAAGAGGAAAGCAACAATATACTTTATTTATATAAAGTAGTAAATCAACAAAGTTCAATGGTAAATGCAACAGGGGTTCAACAAGATTTGATGGGAAGGTTCACTTGATGATTTATAGGAAACAGGGTAGGCAAAAACGTCACTGGGAGGTGAAGGAGGTGATGTGTATGGAGTGTGAAGGTGTCTTGGGATTTTCCTTCCAGGGAGAACGGCTATGAGACGTTCAAGGCCTCTATCTTCATTCCTCGCAAGATGCAGGCCAGGTTCATACTGCACTACGAAGAACTCCTGCAAAGGCGGCTGGGGAAGTACGAATACACCGTCAGCATCCGGCCCCAGCAGCTGGTGGGGAGGCTGCGAGTGGAGGTGAACATCCTGGAGAACTCAGGAATAGTGTCCCTGGAGGTGCCTCCCCTTCGAAACAGCAAGCAGAGAGGCAATGGGAAAGCTGAAGGTAAGGACAGATTTCATGACTCGTGGTTCTGTTACTTGTGGGGCCTTGATCACTCCTCAGGAAGTGGCCCGGCAGTGTTGGATCTGTTTTCTCTGGATGACTGTGTCTGTGTGGTATCTGTGCATGAGCCTGTGAGCACTTTGAAGCTTAATGAATACAGGGCTGATCCCATTCATCTCAATAAGAGGCCTTTCTTTTTTTTGCTTTTAAGAGCTTTGAACTGGGCCTTCAGGCCTTGTGCTCAGCACTGGAGCAGGCTCTTCCCTGGCTTCCACATCTCCTGGGAACTGTTTATTTTGAGTGAATTGTTTTTTCCATCCATCCATGCCAAGGCAGATAGGAAATCCTGCACTTCAGAACATGGGAAATTCCAAGAGGAAAATCCATGTTTTGCCAAAGCACTAAGTGCTGTCTGATTATCTGCTCTTACCTCCAACCGTCCTCGCTTGCCGTTCAGAGACTGTAAAGGTAATTTTTTCTGGTGTAAACCAACAGTGAGGGGCTCGGGATACTGTGGTTGCTACATGTTGTCAAAAATCTCCAAAAAAGAAGGATGGAAGGAGGATGCAGAGTCTTTTGGGACTTGACCCTCAGTCACTCCAAGCAATACACTGCCAGCAAAATCAGCAGAGCTGTTCATGTCTGCCACAGAAAGATCCTAGAGCACGTGAACTGGAGTTAAACTGATTGCTCAGTGGGATCCTACTGATTTCATCCAAATCACAGTGAGATCAAGGCTCTCAGTGACTTGGACTATCTTCAGGTCAAGCCTCATTAGTCTCTGTGTCGTACATCCACGTGCTGTGTGATAAATATGCTCTGCTCCTCATCAGGAGAGGCAGGAAGCCCTTTTCACCTATCAGGGAGTATCACAGTGCATTGTTGGCCTATGTTTTCCTGCAAGACATCTGGCATTGATCAAGGCTAGAGACAGACTAAGCAGAGCAGACACACTGTTGGTCCAGTGCAGTATGGAAATTCCTACACGTAAATGACATGCAGGGAAAACTCATGAAACTCACTAATCAAATGGCAATCTGGGAGCACTGACATTCTTGGCATCATGCTTCAGATTTCAAAGAGCTCATGTAAAAATGGGCCTGAGCTGTAGGATTCCATAATCCTCCCTAGCCAGTAAAATGAGTATAAAAGAGGTGTTCCATTGCAGGATGGGTAATGCAACTGAAGCTCAGATTCCCTGTGCTTTATCTGTGTTCAGAATTCAGTTACAGACCCCTTCTGTCTGGAATCAGCCCATGTGGTTGTCCACTATATTCCAGCTGTCATCTCTCAAGCTGGATCCAAAAACAAGCCATCAGAGCCATTAGCTCCTCCCTGAGAAGCCTTCTTGCTCATATGACACCCAAAGACCCAAGAGTGTGGGATCTGCACATCCAGTGAGACCTCCAGTGGAGGCTGTGGGTTTTTGAGAGAAAGACAGGTGAATTGTGAATCCCACATTTAAAGAGGGGCTGCTTGGCAGACAGTCTGTAAACCGGGAGTAAACCCAGAAAAATGTCTCTCTTGGATTCCCGTGGCTTAAAATTCTTCAGTACCACTTGGCTGGGAGAGCATGGAAGCAAAGCATACCAGACCAGGTGCTGCAATACTGTGTTACCCAGTTTAGGGGTTGTGACTTAAAAATTTATGACACTCAGAACAGAGGCCTGAACATTGGAAAATGGTACTGCCTGACTGGTTTGAGTTTGAATGTGTCATGAAAATGCTTTTCCTCCATTTCCTGTGTCTAAGGAGATGTCTATAGTGTCTCACAGTTAATGATAAAATATGAGATTTTGATAAGTATTAATAAATTGCTTGAGAGTATGGAATGAAAAACATTGTGCCATCAAGCCTCAGCAAGTAAGGGCAACCCAGGTTCTTGTTAATAGATCCCTTGGTGCAGATTAGAGTGAAATGACAATGAATGATCAGTGTTTGTAAATACACATGTAGGGTTTATTTTAGAACAACTTGGTTGCACAGGAAAACAGATATGTTTTGGTTTTATTATCTCTAGTTATACGACAATATAAAACTATAAAAATATCACTTAAGAAAAAGTATAAGAGTAGAAAGATCTCATCACCTGAAAGACTTATGACGAGACTTGATTGTTGCAATTTCAGTGTCTGGTGGTCACAGACCAGAGCCATTAAATGGTGAGAGAAGCCCTAAGGAAACCCCCAGAATGCACAATCTATTGAGTTTATATTCACTCAGGTTCAGGTGGGAATGCCCAGGTACCTCCTCCGGGTCGGGGAGTTTGAAATGGTTGTTGGAATGTTGTGGATCAGGGACACCTGGATGATGGAATGTTGTGGATCGTGGGACACTTCGGGAGCCTCTGACACTTTCTAAGAAGATACAGCTGCCTATTAAATTAGCACTGTTAAGTCAATTACGGTCCATCATGGCCCATCAGCAGAGTGAACACCTTCAGGCTCTGTGTGAATGTCCCCGGCACTGCCTGGGCAGGGAGTTATCACAGCTGAGTTCACTTGATAAGGACAAAGAGACAAAGTTCTCACCTCCCAGGGTTCACCTCTTTCCTTACCTGGTCTAACACCAGCTGCAGCCTTAGTGGGGCTGTGCTCACCCTCAGCACCTGGATGGGTGCTTTGCACCTCGGCAGCTTCCCCTGAACATTTGGGCCACCAGCATCTCAATGTCTCTTCCAGTGTCACTTGTGGATACATTCTTATGACTCTTAGAAAGTCTTGCATCCATCCTCTCTGAATATGGAGCAGACACAATGTGATGACAGGTCTTTCTAGGATATTTCATTTGACAGCCACTCCTGCACACATGGCTCCATCTGGGAGTTGTATTTTTCCCGAAAGAAGGTATTAGGCACGTGGGTTTTGGAAAACAATCTTTTGGCATGTGCAGGTGCTGTCTTCTGTCACATGCAAACCCCAAAACAGGAGGCATTGAGGCCAAGGATCCTGACATCCTCTGGTGACCTCAGAACGGAGCCACTTTCTGAATGATGTCCTGGATGCTGTCCTCATCCTGTTCCTCCAGTGCAGCCGTGTGAGAAGTAGTCATGGGCTTGAGCAGGAGTCACTGGGCTGCTTGAGGACCACTGTTTCTTTCTGAAGTCAAAGGTCTCAGAACGCTTTTTATTTCTTAGAACAGCTGTCTGGAAGTTTCCACATGTTAGTGGAGGATGAACTCTGCATTTGAGCTCTAATTCTGACTCTGCCAGACTCCAAAATAATTTATGTTTAACTATTCCTCTTGTGAGGATGACAATTTCGTATGGAAAATGCTTTTTCCTGCTCTGTTTACTTCTTCAGCTGAATTTAGTGGAAAGTTTGTCTGAAGGCTCTACTAACTCCCTCAGTGTGAGCACAAACCAGCTCAAGCATTTGGAGCTCATCCATGCTCTGGACTCTGAAATACCTCTCAGATTTTTCTCTCTCTGTCACTTGTTTAAAAAGAACAAGGCCAATAAACAGAGGAGAGTAATTGTGATCCAGATATCAAGTGCTGCCTGAAAAAGAAACCTGGGGGAAGACATAGGAACTGTGTTTAAGAATAAAAAAGGCTGCTGCAAGGAGGAAAAGGATCCTGTGCCTTCTGTGTCAATAACTGAAAGAACAAGAAGCCATAGGTTTATAATCCACAAGGATAAATGTAAATTAGACATTGAAAATGTCTAACAGTGAAAAAAGTGAAGCTCTGGAAGGGACTGGCAAGTGCAGGCACTGAGTTTCCACTACTTGGAGGTCTGGAGTGTTTCCTGATTGTATCAAAAAACTAAGTAGGAAGGGATTTGGTCTGGGAACATGGGATGAATTAGATAAATTACCTTCCAGACCTGATTTTTATTATTCCAGAAAAAAAAAATAAAAAGGTTTTTTGGACCTTTTCTATCAGACCATGTTTTGGTTTTTAACTTCTGTCCCAGAGATGGAGATGAGTGGCTATGAAGAGAGTGGGAGAGATTCCTCAGCAATTCGTGTCATGTGAGACAACCTTGGAAACTTCCTCTCCAGAGGTCCCTAGAGTACTGTCTGTGTTACAAGGGATGACATTTATCACCTCTGGAGAGTGTTTTGAGGAGCAGCAGAGGGAGGCAATGGGATCCACATCACCTAGATTCCACATTGTGTTAAAAAACAGATTACGTGTGATTATGCTCATTTAACAGGTGGGGAAACTGAGGCATGGACTTGCTACCTAGGTCAGCTCATTTCCAATGGTCCATAGAAATGTTAAGACTGGAGCTCATGCTGTTGTGGCACAGCATCTTGTCCTCACCCATCACTGTATTTATGGCAGAGAAACATGGAAGTGCTGCCCAAAGGCCACGGACATGGATGTGCAGGAGGAATAAGGAGAGAGCTTCTGTTTCCAGCACGGGACTGATTCTCACTGAGCCCAGTGTGAGATGACCAGGCAGCCTAACCTACGGCAGGATTTCCTTTCAGCAGTTAAGGAGAAGTAACGTGAAGCCCTCAGATCAGAAAATATAAATGAACTTTAAAGCCATTTCTATGTATTCAAGGCATTTCCCACACACTGGCAGTTAAATGGGATTTCTGGAAGCAGTAGAAGACAGATGGAAAATTCAAGAAGGCAAATACAAGCAAATCTGATGCATTATGTATTAAAAACATATTGCATCTGTTGATTCATCAGATCAAAGGGCAGCTATAAAAATAAAAACAGATCAAGACTGAGGTAAAATCTTATAGCAATGTTGATTTATAACTTATCTTTGCCAGGAGAAATCTGAACTGTACATGGATTTTAGAAAAAAATGTCAGAGCTCTGGGTAATCATTTTATAAGCTCCCTCTAAGATCCAACACTAGTGTCCTTATGTGATTTCAGTGTATTGGCTGGAACCTCCCTTTCTGTTTCCATCAGGATGAATGGATTTGAGCTGGCACAGCATGAGAAGCTGTGATGCAGAGTCAGTTCTTGATTTTATTGAAATTGAGTGATGTCTGTCATTCAGTCTCCTTGGACAAGGCTTTTGCTGAGGAGTTTTTTTCACATTCCAGGTGCTCTAACTGTAATTTACTTGTGTAAAAGTTGGGCCTGTGATAAAACCCTTCCCTATCTCAGTAGAACAGTCTTGTGCCTTGTCCATTCAAATGCACTCATAGGACAGCTGTGAAAGCAAAGTAAAATCATCCTGGGAGTAACATCCTAGAGTGCTATTGACTTATGAATCTTACTCTCATTCCTTTGCCTAGAGGAGCCTAGATTGTACATAGCACTTCAGAGTAAAAGTTACAGACTTGGCTAATCATTTTATAAACCCACGAGGACCCCAATCCTGGCATTTCTATGGACTTTGACCTGTGGGAAGTCAGGTAAGTCAGGTAATCACTCCATGCCTCCATTTTGCTACTTGTTAAATGGACATAATCACGTATTTCTGGTTTTGTAAATCATGGTGGGGTCTGGATGTGAGGTTGTGTTCATTGTTGCCCACAGATGTCACATTGCCTTTCCCTAATGCTGCTCAAAGCCCTTTGCAAAGCCCCTGCTCATTACATGAACAGAGCTATAGGAACCCCTGGAGTGGAGCTTTCTCAGACCGCCTGCACCTTGCCATTTGGATCAGTATTGTTAATTTACTGTTAATTAAAATTGTCCTAAAGCACATGTCTGTCTGGCCAGATGTATCATACCCTAATCTCTGACACTCTTGACCTGATCTCCACTTGCATTGTGTGACCCTAGAAATTAAGCTTAGGTGTAGGTATTTGCACTGTGTATGCCTGAACTGGAACTGAATCTCTCCTATCCCTGATTTCCCTGTCATACCACAGATTTTTCGGGCATTTTTGGCAAAGATTTGAGATTTCCCCTCACAGCATAATTAAGCAGCTGATTCCTACCAATTCTGATCAGCCCAGGAGCAGACATAATAGAACTTCTGTGCCTCAGAGTAGTGTTGGAATAATCACTGTGAGAGCTAAAGCACCCAAGAACAACTTCAGCTGAGAACCTATTTTTGTGTTTTCAAACAGTTAGGAAAAGGGGGAAAGCCCTCAAAATCTGGAGAAGTTCAGGGGCCAAATCTGACCTTTGTTCAGTCTTGTGTAAGGGTCCCAATGGAGTTCCCAGGGAAAGAACAGCTGGCAAACCAAAAGAGGGTAAGATGGGATTTTGTTTACATAGGGAGGCAACAGGGAACTTCCACATCCCTTAACTTTTAGAGAATGAGCACGGATAACAATACAAGGAGAGTTTCCTGCAGGGTGACTCAGACCTAAGTAATTGTCCTTCTCTGAGGTGCCCTCTGCCAGGCACATCCTTCTTTACTGATTCAGGATGGATTTTCAGAGTTTAGGATGAGTTACGTCTTAGGGATGCAGTTTGTGTGACTGCACCGGCAGTGTTGGACTTTGTCTGAATTAGTTAGACTGAAATTGCAGTGACTATAATGATAACTTTTGCTGCACATAAAGGCAGCTAAGGTGACTTGTTAAACTGCAGACATTACACATAAGACACTTGTCAGATCAAGGGATCAGTCACTCAGATCGATCCCGCCTCACGTGCCTGCAGTACGTCTGAACATGCCACCTCAAGAATTCTTTATAATCAATAAGGAAGAATCTACAGCGTGATTCATCTAATCCGGGATGAAATGTTTAAACAGGCCAAGTGAATCATGCTTGCATCGACTGGCAGGATCTCAGGTGTAGGATCTGCATCCTGGCTGTCTAGAGCTGGCTGCAATTAACAGCATGTACATGTCTGAGGTGGTGTGTTTGGCCAAACAGAACTGAACACAGGACTTTTGTGTGAATATTTATATCCCTGATAGCATTGCAAGATGGGTTTCAGTTTAAATTTAGAGGAGAGGGTTTATTAAGTTCTCTTTTTATCACTGGTGAGCTGAATCTTCAATCTCAGCAAGTCCCTGTGGTGGTTGACCTGGCTCCATGGCAATGCCATCTGTGCTGTGCTTTGACATCTGTAAGGCAATGGGAAAAACCTGTAATACTGTGGTTTTATCTCAACAGGTGATGTGTCTCCTCCTCCCTCCACTGTCATTGGGCACACCAAAACCTTAGCTAAGGTTACATTCAATCCCAGTGTCGTTGAGCAAACCAGGATTGCCCGAAATGGAATTTTGGGAGACTTCATAATTAGATATGATGTCAACAGGGAGCTGAGTGTTGGGGATGTTCAGGTACTGTACACATAATTAATCTTTTCTGTTTTATTAGCTGTACCTGAGGTGGTTCAATTGTCTTGCCTGCTCCAAATTCCTAGAAAATGCTTTCAAAGTGAAGGCTACTCCTTCATCTTGTAAGAACTATCCAAAATAGAACTAGTCAATTGGCAGCCACAAGATGGACTTTAAACTCCAACTTTATTGAGCTTCTTTTTTGTGTCTGCTTTTCAGTTTCTCAATATACTGGCTGTACATATCTGGATACAAGGCCAGTTCCTCAAGTGCATATTGTGGTTCTGATTTGTGGGCACATATGTCATATCCTTGCTGCGTTTGGAAGGAAACCCCAATGTCAGCCATGGAAGGAGATGTGGAGTGGTCCAGTTGGCTCATCCAGCCTGGATAAACAGGGGACCAGAATTAAGAAGGATATCAAGCAGCATTCACACCCTCCAGTGTAGACAGAGTCACCAAAAGCAGCCAAATATCTAAATATCCCATAGTGATGTGTGTGGAATATTGCATCACGCTCTACCTTTGATTCCTGACTCCCTTGCTCTTCCACAGATCCTCAACGGGTATTTCGTGCACTACTTCGCCCCCACAGACCTTCCTCCGTTGCCAAAGAACGTCGTGTTTGTGCTGGACAGCAGCGCTTCCATGGTGGGGACAAAGCTGAAGCAGGTGAGCTCCTTGTGTCTGTCATAGACTGCTCGGCCCTGAGGTGGCAAAGCTCGGTTCAGACTTTGTCTCGCCATTTTTCTTCTGCGAAATGTTTGCTGTGTCTGAGGTGAGAGTGGCTCTGAAGACACATCGAGGTGAGGTGGTCTACCTGCAGTGAGAAATGATCGTGTTAGTGGGAATGGAATGGGAACAAGAAGCGTAGAAGGATTCATCACTCTGTAAAGGTCAGTGCTGCCAAAACTGAGAGTAGGGTTGTCCTGGGCAGTTCTGTTCTGAGTGGCTTGAAAAGAGGCAGATTAAGGAGAATTCCCAGCAAAGTGCATTCAGCAGACTATTGTGTCCAGTCTAACAGCACAGAGAAGACACTGTTGCCTTTAAATTACCTTGTCAAAACACTTAGTGAAGTATAACTCAAGAGGTTCTGCTGAAAGAAAAGTCATTTTGTCCTTTTTGGGAATCTGAGTCTTTCAGAACAAATCTCAGATGTTTTCCCAGGGCACACACCTTAACGTGAGCCACCAGACCAAGCTGAAGGGCACATCAAATATAAATGGAATATGGATTCTATGGATCCTAATTATCTTCCCCAGTGACTGGGGAAGAAGATGACTCTTTCATCAAGAGAGTTGTTAGCAAGCATTCCTAGTCCTTTGCTGAATGAGGTCTCAAATCAAGATGCCTGTGACTCTATACGAAGTCCTGTGGACAGGGCCTGGCTCTTGGCTTTCTGTTATCCTCCTGCTGAAAAATGACCACCCTGCCTCTCAGAACAAACAGTTCTGGCACAAATGCCCCCAGCCCTGCATGCTGGGAGCAGACAGTCAGTGACCAAGTGTTGAACCAGGGAGATTAAGACTCCAAAGGGCTTTGGTGCTTTTGTGAGCTGCACAAGTAGCCAGCAGATTAACCTTGCACTATGAAAGCTTTTATTGTCCTCCTGAGTATCAGAGTTTCTTTTCATCACACCTCCTAGAAACAACATGGCCATTAACCCCTGAAGGTTTACTTCATAGCCTAGGCAGTTTCTGCTGCTAAACATGCATGAATATCAGGTAAATTATCTACAGAGAGGTTCCTCCTGAGCCTGAAGTGAGAGAAGTGTCTATCCAGAACCTTTGTTGAGGGTGTACCCAAACTTTTGCCTGTTATCTCAGTATATTCTTTTTGTGGAGAACCACTGCTATGTGATAGAGGCACTTATCTTCCTTTGATTCCAGCTGCTCCAAAAAATAGAACTTTATGGAGTTAAGATCAAAATCATAAAACCCCCACATGGATTAACCAAGAAAAGACCAAAATCTAGGACTGGCTGAAAAATAAACCTCGCTTGGTTCTCTAGGAAAGCGTGATCAGTTACAGCCATGTCTGCTCAGTGTCCTTTTTACCCAGTTGTTGATGCTATTAAGATGTTTATTAAATTACAGACAGATTCCCTGGTGGCAGGATACATCTGAGCAGAGGAAATGTCTCCTTTTTGTCTTTTCTCTTGGACTCTCACAGCTGTGGTGGTCTGTGGTGGTGTGTAGAGAGCTGGGAAATCCCATGGGACTGTTTTTCCTCATTTCTCTCTACTGAGTCACATGCAAGGTCAGCTAAAAATACAGCCAGCAGTTGTAAAGAGTGCTCTTGTGTGTCAGCTGCAGTGACTACGGCACAGGACAGTTTTTAGGATTGTTTAAGCAGGGATGGGAAACATCAGCTGTGCACCTTTTTCTGCAGTAACTGGAGGAGATTTTGCACTCTCCAGTCGCCTGCCTTCACGAGGTAAATGGCAAAGTGACTCAAGTGGGGTCAGGATTTCATGCATCCTGCAGTTCCCACAACCCAGCTGTGAGTCATTTATCTTTTCCGCTCCCAACATGTTCCATTTCCAACATGAATTTTTATCTGTTTGTGCCATCCCTTTTTTCCTGAGATATCTCAGTCTTTGAAGCAACAAATGTCCAGTTGCAGACACATACAGTGAGACTGGTTGATCAGCTTGAATCAAACAATTGGAGATGTTCAAAAACCATATGGATGTGGCATTTGGGTACATGGTTTAGTGGTGAACACAGTGGTGCTGGGTTAATAATTGGACTTGATGATCTTAGAGGTCTTTTCCAGCCTTAACAGTCCTTTGGTTTTGTGATTAAGACCCTTGAAACACTCCCCTCACATCACTAATAGGTGTATTAGCTTTGAGGGGAAGATATTTCTCCTCAGTTTTCACAGCCTCTGAGCTCTGGTGATGTCCAGCAGACTCGGATGTGTTGCAGCAGTCAAACTCCACTGAGAGTCTGAGCCTTTGCTACAGTATCCTTTTAGCACTGGCAGGGAGATAAAGTTCAGGAATAGAAAATTCTGGAGCAGGATGAGAAAAAAATGTTCATGTGCTCTAGGCTTTGCACATCATTACTGCTGTCCCACTGGCAAGGAAAATCCCCATGAACTTTGTTCCTTCATTTGCAAAGAGACAGCAAGTTCTGTGTGGAATAGTTGCTTTTAACAGCCAGGAGAGCCTGGGGAACAGGTTGTATCTTCAGGGTTTACTGGGGAGCAAAATGATTTGCCCTTTGAGCAGTGTGCCCTGCTGATTTTATGGTACTTCTGGCTAGGTAGAAGGGGGTACAGCAGTTTTACATTGGTATAACCAGGAGAAAGAGGGGCCAGTTATAGGTTCACCACCTTGTGATCACCATGATTGCGCCCAGCTTCACTAAACATGGTGAAAAAGGACCCATTTTATAGAACAAGCAGGTTCCAAGCTGTCAATATATCCACAGGAGGATGAATTTGCAGGTATTTTGCAGATATATAGTAAAATACAGTTGTTTCAACCCCAGATTCGTTTCACCTTACCTTTCCCACAGGCAATAAATGCCACACACTCAGTTAAGCAGCTGGCTTCACCGCAAGCCTGGCAACTTGTCAGCGGTGGTGTGCCAGACTGTAATTTTCTCTGAGGTTAATTGCTCTAGGAGGAACCCAGCTGAAACTGGCACCTGCTAGGGATTTGAAAGGGCTTCAGTTTATTTGCCTGTGCCTGTCCAAGGGACACTGTTGGTACCCTTGAGTCACCCACACTGCTGGAGCCCATCTGAGGGCCCTATGTGCCCAACCCCTCAAACTCTGTGCCTCAGCACAGCCCCCCCGAGGAGTTTCAGGGTGGTGAAAGAGCAGACAAGCACCTGAACACTCAGTGTTCTCCTTCCAAGCTCCTCTGACTTCTGCTGGTTGCTGCAGAACTGGATGTGAGCCTGTTGACTGTTAGTCCAAATAATGGCTGCTGCCCAGGAGAACAACCTTAAATCACCAGGGAACTTTGGAAAAAGTGTTAATTCTAATTACAGCCTTTAGAGCGTTCAAAGCTACCGTGACGAAGAAAGTTTTGTCAGGTTTTCCATTTCTGTTGGAAAGAAACAGCCCGAGAGAACGCAGAAGAGCTGTCTGCAGCACCAACAACTCCATGCAGCTGCCTCCTGTTCAGGAATGCACCACAGCAGAGTTATCTCAGTCCTCCCTGGAGGTGTGAATAGGGGATATAAGAACTACTACAGTAAATAAGACATCAGATCCATCTAGAATTTATTTGCTTTAAGAAAATAAAAATGAAATCTCTCTCCTGAGAGAAATGCAGGTACTTGTCATGCAGAAAAATAATCTGCCTAACCCTAAAACTATTAAGTAATGACAGGGTCATACAGAGAAACAAGTAACCATCAGAGCAAGATGCTCTCAGGTATCCAGGGCAGGGAGCATCTGCTTCTGGTCTTAAGACTAACAGCCAATTTTGCTTCATGCTGAAGCAGTAGAAGCAGAGACAAAATTTCCCAGGAAGATCCCAGGCCAACTATAAAGTGCAAGTCCTTCAACTGGGTTCAGAGTAAATAGGATGCAAAGGTAAGGGCAGAGTTCGGCATGGAAACGCTGCTGAGGCTTGAACTGAAAACTCATGAAGACACTGAGAGCTCTCCCAAAGGTTTCAATTGGACCATCACTGAGTTCATCAAAGGATGGACTTAAAACTGGTGCTGCTGATGTGCCAGACACAGCCCAGTGAGCACCAGACAAGTCTGTAGTGAAATGGAAGTGGCTAAATCAAGCTGGGAAGTCAGTCCATGGATTGGGTCATTGATGTTTATGGCCAGGCAGAGCTATACCAGAGCTACAGACAGCACAGCTCTTGGTCTGAGACTGGGACTGAGGGCCCAGGCTGGAGCTTAAATGGGCAGGAGAGTGGGTGGAGGCCCCAGCTGGGGCTGGGCAGAGCCATTAAAGCCTCTTGGTATCCTCAAGGCTCTGGCAAATGCATAAAAGTCAGTGAAGTGAAAGCTTTCTTTAGTAGTCCTTTCCAAGCTGGAATTAAGGGGTTTTTTTCCAGCTGCTGGAGCAACACCTGGAAGCCAGACCTGGCTTCTGTGTGTGTTTCCATCATGGATCTGTTATGTGAATTTAGGTAGGTTATTTTCTTTGCCTGTGCTTGTCTCTTTGCAGAGTCAAGACAAGTCTCTTTAGCTGGCAAACGCATGTCTGGACTTATGGCTGTACAAAGATCCCCCAAGTCTGAAAGACACCAGGTCTTTGCCAAGACTGAAGTTATTAGATTAGCACTGTTTGCAGCAACACTGCTATTTCCAAGTAAATACCCCTTCACCCTAAATCAGGGTGTGTCCTACACGTTGCTCAACTGGGACCGTTTGTTTCTGGCTGTGGGGAGCAGCTGAAGCTCAGAAGTGCTTGTGGCACCTCACGTGGAATCCTGCTGGAGTGAGGTCTTCCATGCTATATTGTTGTCATCAAATAGTGTTCTCAGGCAGCTCTGAGGTCCACATGATGTAATTTGAGGTCCCTTAGGAATGAGGGATATGATGCTGTGTCATGAGGAAAGAGCTTTTGCTTGGATATTTACCCTGATCAGTGACAATCTTCTCCAAAACATCTGCTCTCTTCTCTGCAGAGTTTTGGGCAAAGAACTGGCTTCTTCTTGTGCCTGAAGCAGTGGCTTAAGATGGAAGTGGGCAGGGGAAGGGCTGGAGGCAGAGATGTGCAGGAGGGAGTGGGGATCCTGGAGCTGGAGCTCCTGAGAGGGTTTGGAAATGGTGAAAATTGGACGTGGGGCAGGTGTTGGAGGACTGTGAGGGCCCTGTGGCAGACTCTTAGGTGGGAAAACTGGCAAGTTTGCTTTTTAAAGGAACTATTTAGTGTTCTTGCATTGCTTGATGCTAACCCTGAGCAAAAGTGCTGGGTCTTTGCTTCAACCAACAGACCATTGTCCCCATGCCTCACTCACCGGAGATCAGAGAATTCTGGAATGGTGTGGATTGGAAAGGACCTTAAAGATCATCCAGTTCCAACCCCCTGCCATGGGCAGGGACACCTTCCACTATCCCAGGTTGCTCCAAGCCCCATCCAACCTGGCCTTGGACACTTCCAGGGATGGGGTAGCCACAGCTTCTCTGGACACCCTGTGCCAGGGCCTCACCACCCTCACAGAGAAGAATTTCTTCCCAATAACCAATCTAAATCTCTCCTCTTTTAGTTTAAAGCCATTCCCTCTTGTCCTATCACTAGGATCTTCTTGTAAAGTCCCTACCACATGCCCTGTAAAAAGAAATGAAAATGGGGAAGTCACAAGGGAGGAGCAGCACATCTTTCCTAGCAGGTTACACACATGGACAGGATGTTCTGAGTAGGGGCTAGAGAGCTTCAAACCTGTCAGGCTTCAGGCTGCTGAGACACCCAGTCTGTGAGAGTGGCTACATGATGAAGGATGGGGGTAATCAGTACGAAGAGCACAATGATTTCTGTATCAGCTCAATTCCTGCTGTGTAACACAGCAGCTGATGATTGCTGAAATTGAGGGGGTGTGTTGTGGACAGCTCTTGGGCATGCCAGCTCTTCCAGTGCTGTGTTGGGGCTGATCTGTGTGACAGAAAATGACAGTACCCAGTTATTGGAACAGTTTTCGTGCCCTGGGATGAACTCCATCTTCTGAAGATGGGCAGAGGGGGAGATGTCAAGCTCCGCATTGAGGGCATGGGGCATTTTTCCCTTGGTGCTGACCTTTTTGCTGCTAACTCCTTGGAAATTTTTTGTCATGCTGACAGGCTGGGGGTTTGACTGTCTGATGGGCATGTTATGGGATCTGATTCCACTTAAAATGAGCTGAGCACAAGAGAAGAATTTGGCCTTCAGACACTGCTGTGTCAGTCTGGCTGTGTGCCTGTGCAGCCCCGTTTTTTCCAGCGGGGTTATTTCAGTATAGCCCTGTGGGGCAGCCCTTAAGCTTTTCCCTTTGCCTTATTTACTGTAGGGAATTGTTTACTGCTTCAACTGTAATCCATTCTGCACTGGGATAAGGGCTTCCAGTAACGATGCTTGGTGCTGATTACAACTTGGCCTCCTTCAGTCTTCACACTGGTGTTTATTCACATCCTCAGTGCTGCAGTGGGATTGCAAAGACTGAGCATCTGCTCTGCCCTACGGGCTCGTGGAACTCCAGTTCCTGAGAAATCAGATCAACTTTTGATCATCAGATTAGTTTTTCATGTATTTGTCCTCACCATGCTGCTGGGTGCTAGAGAAGTGAGTTATCCCGTCTGACCACATCCTTGAAGACAGTTTTATCATCCATTGAGCAAAAATTCAGTGCTTAAGTGTCCTGGATGGATGTGGAGCTAAGTGTTTTGCTCAATGTTAAGTGGAAAATCTTTTTTTTAGAAAAGGAAGTAGGAACAAACATTTGTTCTAAAGGATGGTTGTTTTCCAGACTGGGAAACTACAAAGCAGCTTTTTTTAAGGCCATGTAGGGAGTCAGCAATGTTCAAGTGACCAGCAAGGGATCTGGGACATTCAGGAGGGGGAGACTGGACCAGGGACTGGAGACAGACCTTTATTGTCCGGAGCTCTACGTTCAAGTTCCCTCCCATCACAGGCCTGTGTCAGTACAGAACAAAATGCTTGTTGTCCAGAATTGCGAAGGAGTTTTCCCTGGTTACGCCATTCTCGTCTGCCAGGAAGAAAGCACAAAGATACATTGACAGGGAGAGGGGCAGTTGCAGCCCCTCAATTGCAGGAGATTCCCTGTGGAGGAAGAAGGGGCCAGTTGTCTTCTCTGAGAGTGGGATGCAGGAAGGTAAAACAATCCAAGGATACGCTTCTGGGTTAACCCCTGTTCTTGGTACAGAAGTCCCTCTTGCTGGCAGGTGACATGTGACCAGCATTATGTGGGCAGAAAGGACACTGGGACAAGGAGGAAAGCAAAACTCACAAGATGTGGCTTCAAATCTCAGCAGGAACAACACTGCCCAAACCTTTGCTCTCTTCTGTTCCTCGGCTCTCCCTATAACCCCCACTGCCTTCCCTTGACTCTGGACCCAAACCAAATCTATGGCAGCACCTTGTCTGACCATGGTAGCACCATTTCAGGTGTGACTTTGATGCCAGCCTTTCCTTAAGTCACAGTATTAATCCTTCTGACAGACTATGTCTGATGAGCTATGGCTGTTGTTGTTTGGAAAGCCCCGCTCTGGACCTTTTCACCAGCTGTCTCTGCATGTTTGGAAAGGGAAAGAGAAGAACCAAAGCACAGAAGATATTGAAGTGGAGGAAGGAGCTCTTTTGGGTCTCCCTGTACTTCCTTGCAATCTTTTACCAAATAACATTCACTTGTACTCTTCTCCTTTTTGCTGTAGGAGGTCTCATTTCTGAGCCCTTCTCTGCACTGTTGCACTCTCAGACACGTTACTGGACACACCTAATTCCCTCTGAGCTTACATCTTGTGCCTTAGCTCCTTTCCTGTCGAATTTGATTTCTCACAAGGGATCTGGAAGAACAAAGGGTGCTGAAATTTTGCCTTCTAGTTGTGGGATCTTTCAGCACGTGGATGCAGATGGCCCCAGGTCTGCTCTCTGCAGGCTGTTCTCGTGCACCTCTCAGTCAGTGGGCCCTGTTTTCCAAAAGCTGTGGCTGGGAATGCTTTCCTCTCTGCTAGCAGTGCTCCCTAGACTGGCTGATCCCAAGGCCAAGCAGTTCCCTGGTGCTGGCTGAGCTGGAAGGGGCTGTGTCACTGGTGATGAAGTCCTGCTGCCCAGCTGTTGCGAGGGCGGATGGATGAAACACTTAGAAGTGCTCCTAAGGCGATGGAAAGTGTGAATACGTGGGCTTGGGATATGCATTTTAATGAGGTGTTTGAATTCTCCCCTTGCTGCCTGGCAGGGCCAAGGTCTGGCAGTGCCACAGCTTCTAACAACCACATATTGTGTCCTTTTGAGCTGCACAGCTCTCAGGGTAGCCAGGCTTCACCCTCACCCTGCTCCCCAAACAAACAAGGGACTGTGAAAGAAATGTCACCAGTACTCAGATTCCTCCTAAAAGGTGCCCAGATGGTCTGACGTCATCCCAGATGTCTCTGAGGCAGATCTTTGACCCAAAAAAGGGCTGAAGGCTCTCAGCTTTCCCATAAGAGTGTCTATCTTCCCATGCTTTGCTCCACCAGTGTTTAAGCAAGATGAAGTCTGTCAGAGCTAACTCCAAGGGCTGAGTACAAGGGTGACAAATCACAGCCAAACTCGAGTGTAGCTGAGGGAGTTCTGCTCTTCCTGCTGTTGCTGGGGGTGGTACAGCTGTGAAACACCTTGTCTGTGATGCAGGGCCCATAGCAAGCAAGAACCAGAAGAGCAGCAGCTGTGTTGCATGTCCAGGTGTCAGCGTGGAGGTGACAAGGAAGGCCAGCGTGGTGGCTGAGAGCTGGCTTGTCTCTGACCTTGCAGGCTTGAGCAGACACCGTTTGCACATCAATCATGTAGCCAGTGTGAGCTCCTCTCCTCTCTCATCATTCATGAAGCACAGACGTAAACTGTGGTCACTCCCTGGCAGTCATGGTCACCTCACCTGTCCCCAGCTGTAGACCAGGGTTGTACTGCTCCAGGTTTGATATTTGTGGCCCTAGAGGGGGATGTTTCAGTCCCAAGGCTGCTGTGTTGGCAGCTCATTCACCAGCACAATTCCTCATCTCAAATGCAGTGGCAATTCAGTCTCTACCTCTCAGCTCAATTTCATCTGTGCTAATTTGAGGGAAATGGAGGCATCTTCCCCCATCAAGTGATCTTCTTTCGAATCCTCCCTTAAAACTTTACTCTGACAGCTACAAACCATTCCCAAATGGTAAAAATGGATTTTTATTCAGTTGTTCTGTATTGTTACCTCCTGCCATCCTCTCCTTTAATCCTTGATGCAAATGCATCCACCCAGGCAAACGTGTTGGGAAAAGTATTTCACTTTAGAGTACTTGGCACAGAGGCATTGGACCCCTAAACTCTTTTTCCTCAGTGTGAGTGGGTCCAGCTTATCTCCAAAATGAACCAGTGTCATGTGCATGGCCGTGGAGGAATGATCTGGCCCTCAGTAGGGAAGAAATGGTTAATTTTCTGCCTCTTTGGCAGGAATTTCAGTGGAATGACTCACTGGGCCCAGGTGGGAGGGGAAGTGCAAGGACCCCATCGGCAGCAGAGCAGTTTGGGAACCCTACAGCACCCACAGCCCTTGGCTCCTTGGAGCCAGGAGAAGTTCCAGCTGTGGCTTTACAAGGCCTGAAGCAGGAACCTGCTGCTGTATCCCGGCTGAAGCTGCAGCCAGAAGAGCTTTGCAAAGCCTTGCCTGGGGTCTGGTGGAGACGGGAGGGGAGAGCTGGGCACCAACTGCACTTGGTCATAGCCGAGTCCTGCGGGATTTCAAGCAGTGCACTTTTACCAAGATATTCTCTTTATTAAAAGCTAGTTTTGCCTGCCAGCTCCTGAATCGTATCCAGCACTCTGAGGGGAGTCACGTCTCTCTCATAAACTATCAGTGGGTGAGGAATGCTGGTAGCAAAGTGTGTTGTTGCCACCCCATGAAGACTGCAGTCTTTAGGACATACCTGGGAGTCCTTATGAGCTGGGAAGAGAGACGAAAATAGGAAGAGATGGGGAATTCAGAGCACTCTGGGAGAGGTGGAGAGCAAATTCAGCTTCTTTTGGCTCCAGCAAGCATCAGAACGCTCAGGATGGAGCAGGATTAATTGTTGAGGTGAGTCCCTTCTCTGCTCGAAGGTTATGCCTGGAGACAGGCACTTCCAGACAGTGACTCAGCCCATCCTAAAACCTGTCCAAAACAGATGGGAGGGATTATTCCTCAGAGGTGGCTTCCCCTGCCTCGAGCAGGATTAGATGTGATGCCCAGGTTTCTGATGACTGAGTTGGGAAAAGCTGAATCCCACCCTTTATTTTTACTGTGGATGGGGTAAAAGCTGCAGGAGAATGAACCATGTGGCCTCCCTCACTCTGTTTGCTTTGGAGCAAAACCATGTGCACACACACGCACTTGTACATGTGTTTGTGTGTATGTTACATAAATTCAAAGGGTTTTAATTTAAGTTGCGGAGACAAGCACAGGATACAGATGTCAGAATCCAGGCTGTCAGTGCATATCCATTAAAATATGGCAGAAGTTTTTTCCTGGGAAAAACTGACTCAAACACCATGGAGTGACAAAAATGAGACAAAAAGCAAAGAGGAAATGAAAGAAGGGGAGAGAGAGATGGTCCCAGCCCCACATTTGGCCCCTGTATGAGGGTGTGGGGAAGTTCTGGGTTTCCTGGGAATGTCTGCTCCAGTTCCCTCCTGATCCTCTCTGCAATTCTAGCTTGGATGCTGTGTACACCCAGCTACTTCTGCTCTGTGTTGTTTTACATTTTCCTTTCCTTTTCTTTTGGCTGAACACAGGCAAGAGTGTCAAAAGGAATTTGTGAGCACAAGGGAGGTGAGATGCAGTCTCTCTGCAAGTAGGCCAATGCAAGATTATTTCTCCTCTTGCCTTGTTCTCAGAACAGCAGAGCTTATTTGGGCCCAATAAATCCCTCTGAGAAAAGTGCAGTTTGACAGAATTGCAAAAAGAACTGAAAAGAGGGGTGATGTAATGGGAGAGGTCAAGCAATGTTAATTATAATCAGAGCTGTAATATCGATAATGAGATTTGGGGAGTTTTTCTTCAATCACTGCCTCTAGGCACCTCTGTTTACTCCTTTGTGGGAGTAAAGGGGGATGCTGTACCTAGGGAGCTGTTGTGGTCTTGTTGTTCCTTGCTTTAACACCCAGCCCAAATTTCCTTCAGCAGAGCTTGGCATGGAGGCCTGCTCACACACAGGATAGAAGGTTCTTCATTTTCACTTTCTGCTTACTTTGGTCCATTTTTTGAGGGACAAATACTCAGGCCAACCTTGTTATCATGGAATAAATCCGAGAGTCCTTTTCTCCGCTGTGTGATTGCTGCCTGTGCACGTGTGGGATGGTTTGGCTGACTGAACTGAGAGCTGGAAACCCCAAGTTTTGGGAAGCTCTCGCTTTCTGACCTTGACATAATTACTAAGTTAGCCTATGCCTTGGTTTTCCTCTCTGTAAAATGGGATTTTGAGTGAGGGCCGCTCTGAAGGGTGATGTCATGTATTATCTGAAGCATTTCTACAATACAAAGGGTGTTGTAAAAGAGGAGATGAGAGAGAGTAAAACCTTCTCTTCTCCTTCAAATAGCTGATTACTTAGCCCAACTTTGCCAGTTTCTGTGGACTGCTAGACTGAAGACAGCCTCCATGTTTGGGGCAGGAATTCACCTTTGTAAAGGTTTCTTCGGTGCACATCATGATGTGACTCTAGTGGGGTTCTCCCTTTCTCTTTGAAAGAGTCTCTTCCACCAGCATTTGCTTCAATATTCTCATCTGTAAAATGGTGGTGGGACGTGGAGAAATGTTCCAGCTAAGCAAATGGAGGGATTAATCCTTACATCCCCGCAGAGGAAAATGATTTGTACAGAGGACAGAAACAGACAGGGAGAGTCTCCAGGCCTAGCTCCAGAATGTTTGAAGCTATAGGAAATATTCCCCTTAATTTCAGGTGGACTGGGAGCCAAGGCACCAGCTGCGAGGATTAGATTTGTTTGCAGTTGCATCATTGCATCATCATCTTCCATGCGGAATCCAGGGGGGATATTGATGACACAGCTTGATCAGCCCTTTGAGCCCCTTTCCAAACTGTCTTTACATAGCAACCTCAGGCCCAGGATTAAGTGGTTTCCAGCACTGCTGATTACTTCTATATTTTTCCTGGATGAGCCTTTCACATATTTTCCTGACAGGCACGAGAGAAACCTTTAAGTGCTGGTGAGCCAACCATATTATTTCCTGCATAGCTTTCCTTGGAATTTGGAAGGCTTAATGGTGGCCAAGAAGGGGCTGAGCTGAGACTCTGCTGATCCCTCTACTTAGATATTGCCTCATATTCCTCCCGTGTGTTTTGCATCCAAATATAGGGTATGTTTGCAAGGACAGAGGCTGCTTTTGGGCAACTTCTCCGAGTCTCCCTCAGCTGAAGTCTGTCTCCATGTGAACGCAGCTGCATGGCTGCTAAATCCAAGCTGGTCACACTGTGGGGAGCTGGACACCTCTGCAGTCCTCCTCTTGCCTTTTCCTCAGTGGTCTGGCTTTGCCAGAACCCAGGATCCTTAACTTCTTTTGCTAAGAACTCTTCTCGTGACCAGCTTTCCTCATTCTGTTGCCTGTATTTACATAGGATGATGAACAGTTGGCATATTGATGAAAAACAACATGCCTGGGACAAAATTGACTGGCAGGTAGAATCTGCAATGACTAGTCAGGACTTCTTTTTATATCTAATTAGTTGAATATATTAACCTAAACATTTATTAATTGCTGAAACGATTCATTAGAGTGTATATATAGCAAATAGTATCCTAATTATGAATACAGGATGTGCGTCCTTTGACACGTTTAGAGGTTTTTAAATTATAAGTAACCTATTTTAAATATATGACACTTGCAGCTTACTGCAAGTCTAGAGGGCATTAGACAAACTCTACGAGGTTATTGTTATTAGTCATTATAATTCACTATCCCTTGATTCAGAGCATGGTTCTCCCAGTCACTGGGAGCTTTTATCCTAATTGTGATGCCTGAATTTTAAGCTTAGTTAGGTCTAGATGTGCCTCACAAGACCTTTTGGGCAAGAGTTGTTTTTCGTCTCATACTTGCCCAGCACCACAGAGATCAGGCCTTGGGACAGGGAAGGACATCCCAATTTTCTTCAACAGCTGAACTGGCAGTGCAGAAATATCTAATAGATCAGTGAACATCTTAAAATTAAATTCTTACCCACTAAAACACTGACGGCTGTGTCTACTGGTCTGCTTTCCGTTCTCTTTCTAGACCAAAGAAGCTCTCTTCACAATTCTCCAGGACCTAAGGCCTGAAGATCACTTCAACATCATCGGCTTTTCCAACCGAATAAAAGTCTGGCAGCAGGACCGGCTGGTGCCAGTTACCCCAAATAACATCAGGGATGCCAAAAAGTACATCCATAACATGTCACCTACTGGAGGTATGATCAGAGATACAGATGGGATTAATTGTGTTATCCAATTAGCTACAACACAACAGAGAGTGGTGAATGTGGTCCTGGAGCATGTAGCAATGAAAAGACACTGGGATTTAGGTCATGGGACAAGGGGGTCCCTTCACCTCCACTCAGGGTTATGTGTTCTTTTTTAACATACGTGATGGGAAGGTTTCCTCAGATCCTGCCCATTGCAGGGGGTTTTAAGATGGCCTTTAAATGTTCCCTCCAACCAAAATTAGTCTGTGATTCTCTATACTTATTAAAGCCAGTTTGATCCCATTCTCTTGTTTATCTGGTGACACCCTTGGAATGGGAAAGCTTCCAAGGTTATTTCTTGAGGACACAGATGGAAACATACCCTGGTGAAGGACACGCAGGGCCAGTACTTGTGCAGTTTCTGAAAGGCTCTGTGCAAGCAGGCACATGATTTTGTCTGGGCTGGAAGCCCCAGAGATGGAGCATCCACTGTGGGATGTGGGAGTGCCTTCTGCAGGAGTTTCTCACCTAGTACTGTCTTCTTGTCTCTACCAAGGAGCAGCCAAAATGATATTTAAGAATTTCTCGGCCCTTTTTGCTTGTGCCTTGTTGCCAGGAGGGAAGGGGGCAGAGGAGAAGACCCCAGAGCAGTGGCAGAGTACAGGCATGATTTTTAATTTGATTCACAGGTCTCCAGTGACAGTAGTATAAAAAAACCCCAGCTATAGTGAGGTTTGTAATCAAACATATTCCAGCAGCTGTGCCCAGAGAGCTGCAAAATGACCTATTCAAATCCTTCCCCATGGAGGTAATCACAGCTGGTCGAAGGTCAGATAGGGCCTTCCCATGGCTGCCCCTGAGCAGTGACCACTCCTAGCAGAGGAAACCTTGTGATGGAAAAACACGGCAAACAGGATGGTTGGCTGCGCTGTTTGTGTGGTGAGAGGAATTGTTCAGGAAGTGGTCAAGGGACCTGCCCAGTTAAACAATTACCAATAGTGGGACTAAACTCAGAGAACCTTTTACTCCTGAAGTGCCAGGAGAGCTGTGCAGGAACCAGCTGGGTTTGCCCATGAACCTGCCAGAGAACAAAAGTAAAAGGAAATGATTGACTGTGGTTCAGCAGGAAGGTGCAGTGATTCTCCACCACTGGTACTTCAGCTTTGGCTAACTCTGTGCTTTCCCTATAGAGGTGCTATTCCTCGAATATCTTCCAGTGAACATGAACACCCACAAAGAACACAGTGTGGTTACACCCCTGTGTTGTACTTTTACACCAAAGAAACGGGAGAAAAATCCTACTGATAAATACCTGAGCATGTGGTAAAAGGCATTTTTCAGTGCTTGGTAGTTCTGTGAGATGACTGAGTTTAAAATTACACACTCTGCTATATAGGATGGTTTTCTCCTCTTTCTGGGGAAAAAGTTCTGAAATTTTGAATCTGCCTGGAGACTGAGAGATTGTTAGGCTGCTTAGGTGCAGGTTCTTTAGTTGAAAATCATTTTGCAAAAGACAGAGTCAGGATTTTTGGACTTTTCAGAAGCCTTTGCTGCTTTCCTGTTCCTTGCCTTGCTGCAGTCACTGGAGCTGTGCACACTGAGTTTCTAGGTACGTGCTGCATGGTCAGACCTTCTATCACATCCTGTTGATAACCTTCCTAGATCTCCCTTTCAGGACCGCCAGGAGTGACCAGGTCATTTCACCTGCTTTGTTTTCTAAGAGCTGTTTTTAACCCAGATGTGCTGATTCTGCAAAGGTCCCACAGCCAATCCCTCTGTGCTTTGACTAGAAATACATGGAGAAAGGGAATACTTGTACTCATTTTCCTGTTTTCCCATTTTTTTTTTTTAACACACAGTGGGCTTGGATCCTTTTCATGCCTATTCTAATGTACATCTGTTCCCTCATTTACTTTGCTTTCTCCCTCCCATCCCACTTCAGGCAGTTCTATTCTTCACCAGCCAGTTGTTTTGTGCAAACACACTCCTCAGCTAACCAAGCTCTTTCCTTTAAACTTTGTATCCCCTGGAGTGTGAAGAACAAACCCAACCACTTGTTTTCCCATTTGAAGGCTTTTTTCCTAACTCTAAATGCTGTGCCCTTCAGAAAAAATGAGCAGAACTTTTCCTAGTTCGGATATCATCTGGGAGAGTCCCGTAATTAAGTTTAACCATTTTTATTTTTGTGCCAGCCAGACATGGTATGACTCTGTTTACCCGGCTGATTGTTGTAGATTGAGACATTCAACAACAATTTCACGTGATAAACAGAAATTCATAATTCAACTCATAAGACCATAAACAGCTATGCCAATCTGGTGCTGAGTAACAGAGCTGAACTGAATTAAAGGGCTAGAGCAACTTCATGTGGAGAAAGGGACATCCTGATGTCCAGAGAAGCTGTCACCTCACTAAAGGGAGCTCAGGAAAATTATCTACACCACTCTTAGAAGGGGAAACGAGCTCTAATCATTCTGGTACCTTCCCAGGGACAAATATTAACGGGGCTCTCCAGACTGGGGCAAAGCTGCTGAATGATTACATTGCTCAGAACGACATTGATGCCAGGAGCGTGTCCCTGATCATCTTCCTCACGGATGGGAGGCCGACTGTCGGGGAAACACAGTCATCCAAAATCCTCAGCAACACCAAGGATGCCATCCGGGATAAATTCTGCCTCTTCACCATCGGCATTGGCAATGACGTGGACCACAAGCTGCTGGAGAGGATGGCATTGGAGAACTGCGGCATGACGAGGCTTTTCCAGGAGGATGAGGATGCAGCCAGCCACCTCAAAGGGTTTGTTCCGCTTTTCCTGTTCTTTGAGTTCTCTGGGAAAGCATTTTGGGATGGCAAATCCTTTAATGAGACGTGGCAAGAAATTGGAGTTTCCCTGAGGCTCAGCTCTGGCTGGGAGAGGCAGAGTATGATCAGATACTCTGAATGGCTACCCAGAAATTTTCTTCTTCTTAGCAGACCCCCTGAGTTGTACTGGAGCTTCCCAGCCCCTCAGAACAAGGCACTTGTTTCCCTAATTCAGATCATTGTTTTGGACATGTAAACCCAGAGAGCTGGGGGGGGCACAGGTCCCAGCTCCTCACAGGTAGATGGTGGGAGGAGAGGATGCATTTCATACATCAAATCAACAACATAAACACCATGGAGGGGATCAGGAATGAAGATTCCAATTTGGAGCATAAAATTATTTCTTTATTTTTTGAAAATGATAACCTTTTGCCCAAACTCCAAAATATTTGACTTTGAAAAAAAGATCATTCCTGGGATAACCGTATAGTCACTTAATTCCCTCATTCTTTGTGACCCAAACTCCTCATCAGTTTCCTGCAACCCTCATCCTTCAGTAGGACCAGAGATTATGTTCCTCTTCTGTGATCAGGGAGCTGTAGTCCAAGGGGAGATGCTGGTAAGGAACAGCAGAAAGATACATGACCACAGCTCTGACCAAGATGTCTGGCAATGTGTCAGTATTTCCAAATAAAAATGTTTGGCTTTCACTCTCAAAATGTTAGTGTTTTAACCACAAAAGCCGAAAAAGTACTGACCTCTCTCCTGGCTCGTGCCTCTGGAGCAATGAATCCAAGCACTTCCCACCAGAGCTTTGCCTTCTGTGGTGGTTATGTGTGGACAAGAATTCCTTCTAAACCAGATTCTGTAGATCCATCTGTCACTCCACCCATGTCACTTCCTCCTCAGGACACGTATTTTGGAGAGCAAGTGGCATTCCCTGGCACATAGAGGATGTTCTGATTGATTGGGCTGTGGGAGCCCAGTGCTGCAAGTACTTGTTCAAACGCCTTTCTGCGATGAACAGCTCACTGTTTATCAAGCTCAGTCATGGCAAACCCATTTGGCATCTGGTGCCAAATTTATACAGAAAAGCACAATCACTGCTGGAGGCTGTTTCAAACCTCGGTTGGAGGGAAAACCCTAATGGGTGCCAGTGTGATATTTTTTGTGCCCAGTGGGTTGTATTTTTATACAGACACTTCCTTAAATTGTACTGTAAGAGAGATTGTGTGTCTCCACCATTTGTTACAGCTCAGAAGTTAATTTACGGAAAGTTCTCAAGTTTAACTCAGTCATGTTTTTAAATCTGGTGAGGTCTCTGCATGAAGGACACTGAGTGCTCAGACAGACTTTAAAAGAAAGTCAACCAATTCAGGTTTTGGGCTCCCTTGGAGAGAGAATAAAGCAGAAAGTGTGACTTTAGCTTCCAGACAATCTGTTTAACCAGATGTGTCAAATAAATGCAGCTTGAACTAAAAGAAGGGCTGAGGCCAATTCTTTGTTTATTTACCAAATTAAACTCAAATGACTTGCCAAGAGATGAGCAGTTTGGCATTTAAATGGGAAATATGGCATTCTTTGAGCAGCTTGGAAGGAACCTTCAAAAGCACATTGCTGTAGGGAAAACACAGCACTGTAAACTTGGGCCTTGAGCCATGTGAAGGTTTTCCAGGCTGTCCAGAATGAGGTGTTCTCACAAGTGTGGCAGGTCACGTTAACAAGGCATTTAAGGGTTAACCTCCCTGATTCCATGGAAGCAATGCCTTGCTCCAGCAGAAAATCAGCCACGAGGTAGTGAGCTCTCTTGAGCCTGGCTGCCTGTATATAGTGGCTAGAATTCCTCCATTCCTTGGAAATGTCCTTGTTTATGGGGGACAGGATGAGATTCCTTCTTGTATTTCTTTCTCTGTTGGCCCTCAGAAAACTGTATTCCTACCTGTCCTACACTGACCAACCCAATCTAGGGGTCTTCCAGAGATTCAGAAGCCTTGGTTTGGATTCTCTTCAGCTTTGGGGGACCTAGCATTTTGGCCTTACAGTTTCTGGCTCTGGGATACCACATGTAATACCACTAGAAACCTGTGGGTAACAGCATCTTGTCCAAGTACATTTTTTAATAACTGGGGTGCTTTCTGTGAACCTTGGAAGCCAAGAATTTACTTTTAATGTAAACACTTAAGTGATCACAAATATCTCCTTGCAGAGATCTGGAATTATAGTGGAAGGGAGGTGACTGCCAGGCCATGGTGGGATGGTTCTGGACATACTTAAGAGACTCTGTTTAGATGCCTAAGGAAGGACTAAAATGAGGCAGAGAATAATTTTGGTTTACAGGGACCTCTGGAGATCCAGTGATTCAACCTCCTGCTCTGAGAGCTAACTTCAAGTTTAGGTGAGGTTTCTCAGGGCTTTGTCCACTCAGGTTTTGAAAAGCTCTAAGGGCAGAAACGC
Organism: Dicrurus megarhynchus; assembly: GCA_013399195.1. Taxonomy (NCBI): domain Eukaryota; kingdom Metazoa; phylum Chordata; class Aves; order Passeriformes; family Dicruridae; genus Dicrurus; species Dicrurus megarhynchus. The sequence continues at coordinate 65,870 of VXAD01006458.1, read as the reverse complement.
CCCCACCCTGTTTCTCTGGGCCCAGTTAGAGTGGATGTGGTAGTTAAATTTGGTTCCTGATGGCTCAAACTGCCCCTGAATGACTTAGGAGCCATTTTAGGTGGCCTGACTGTGTCCTTGGCCACGTACAAGTGCAAGAGTGTGTTCACACAGTGCTAACGGTGAGAAATGTGTCTTGCTTTAAGGTTCTATGATGAAATAGGGACACCCCTTCTCTCCGACATCCGCGTTGATTACCCTGAAGAAGATGTGGAGCAGGTCACCCAGAACTTCTTCCCCAACTACTTCAATGGCTCTGAAATTATCATAGCCGGCAAACTCATCAACCGCACCTCGGATAAACTCCACGTGGAGGTGACCGCCAGCAATTCCAAGAAGTACATCCTGCTCAAAACAGATGTGGCTATTGACCTGCCAAGCAGGAATGACATCAGAGGTGTCCCCGGCCTGGAGGATGGCAAAGGGGATAATAATTACATCGAGAGGGCGTGGAGTTACCTCACCATCAAGGAGTTGCTCAACTCTCGGCTGAAGAGTGATGACAGTCAGGAAAAGGACAATTTGATGGAGAAAGCCAAGTCGATGGCCCTGGCTTACAATTTTGTTACCCCCTTCACTGTTCTGAAGATGAAAGAGGCTGGACTCCACTCAGAGCCACCTCAGGAGGAGTTTATCAGCCCTTCTACTGATGGCATCGGGGAAAAGGTGCAGAGCCTGCAGGGGCACAAGGCCCCACCAGGTATGAGAGAAGAATAACCTTGTTCTGGTAAGAAATCTTGCATGGGCCATGTCTTATGGCTGACTTTGGCACAGAGGTGATCTAAACAATGAACTGAAGGGTAAAGATGAGATTTTCATACCAATTTTGCTAATTCTGAGCTGGGTAACCCTAAGCAAGCCTTTCAGGCCCCTGACTCACCTCCTTGAAGCATTTACTACTCTGTAGAAACCACTGGAGAAAAACTGGTGCTCTATATGAAGCTTAAAGTGGCTGCAGGAATATATCCCATAATCTCTCTGAATAATATTTTGGAACATTTTTATAATATGTCTCTTTCTGCTGCTCAGTAAGTAATTGTAACAGCCTTCCCTCTCCACTTCTAGGTATACGCAGAGAGCAAGATAAACAGAGAATTAAAATCTCCAAAACTTCAGGTCGGTGCCTGTTTTCGTGCCTTTAATAATGCAAAATAATAGTGGCTGATTTATGGAAACCTCAGATGTGTATCACTGTGGTATAACCATCCCAGTGACCAGCCAAAATTCTGTTTGTTAGACCTGCAGAGTAGGGAGGAAAATGAAAACAAAACCGAAATACAGAGAGGATGAGTAATGAGAAGGAGTGTGAGCAAGGCAGATGATCTATAACACTTGATCCTCGTGTTTGAGACTTCTGTAGGTTAGGGGAGAACAGAAATACATTCTCTCCGTATTAGAAATAGTCAAAAAACCTTTTATAAAGTAACAGTGCTGAAACATCAAAAATGTTGTTGCAGATGGAAAAAAGAGAAAATTCTATGTAGTATTTTACAATTTTCTTGCACCTCTACTTAACTTTTCAAATATTAAACACTGAAGAATAAGCCCAGATCAAGAATTCTGACTGGAATTTCTCTTGATAGGGTCAATTTTACCTTAGAAACTAGGATTTTTGGCAGCTGTCTGATAGTTGATGATAGGTCAAGGATTGTTGAAAAATTAGGATTGTGGGATCAACAGCTGCTGTTGACTGCTCCAATCTGATACCGAGGGCCAGGAGGGGTCAGTGTGAGGGGCACCCATGCAGCAGCCCTTGGTCAGAAAGTACATTTCTGTGTGCTTTGGGGGATGTAGCCTGCCAAGAAAGTATGGAGGAGTTCAAAACACCTGCATGATAACTCCCATAAATCACTGAAATTATATTCCAGGAAGAAAATATCCTGATTTTCACCTAGACTGTTTTGGGTTTTGAGTTGTCATTGAAAACATAACGTCTTCTGTGAGAAAAACAAAACAATCTTTGCGAAAAACAAAGCAAAACTTGGCATTTCCTGGCAAACTCCATCTGACCCTGTAAAAACAACAAACCAGGAGGACTTAGAAAAAACAGGGACAAACACAGTTTAAACAGTTTTGTTGCAATCTTGGGCACTGCAGTTTTGTGTGAGCCTCTCACATTTATTATCTCTTTTTCCACGTCTTCTCAGCGGATGGGGACCCTCACTTTGTCATTGATTTTCCTGCCAGCAAGTTCTCTGTCTGCTTCAATATTGATGGAGAACCAGGGGACATTCTCCGGCTGGTCTCTGATCATGAGGAATCTGGTGAGCAGCCAAGTCAAGCAGTTTCTTGTGGAGGAAAACCAAAGTATAAGGCCAGCCCTGCAGCAGTAAGACCAAGCACAAGGTGCTTCACAGGGAAGAAAGTGATAGGAAGTTAGAAAAAGTTTCTTCTGTGGTTCAACTTCCCCCAATTACAAAGTCACAACTTGCAAATAAAAGATTTGGGCTCACCAAAATTGCTCTGCTATGGGAATTTCCCTCTTTACTTACAGCACTGTTTGGTTTAGGACAGAGCAAAGTACCCAAACAAGCTCACCAAGCACCATGGCTCTTTTAGTAAAGAAACCACCAAACTGGCTAGCAAGTCATGACACACATGTCAAAACCCACATGATTCAGGATCTGCTTTACCCAAGCCAGTCTGATCCCCAGGGGCCCAAAGGTTGGTCTGATCCGATCTGGAATGCTAAGCAGGGCAGCTAACAAGCAGATTATGTCCTGAGCAGGGCAACAGTGGGAGAAAGAGGTGTCGAAACCAGAGACAATTCACAGACTTGTTTCACAAAACCCCACAATAAAGTTGTAAGGATTCTGTTCTGTGTGGCAGTGATCTAGCCCCCATATTTATGTGTTCATGTCTGCCTTAGGAAGATACAGCTCCAGGCGATGTTTCCCTTCAACTTCTTTCACAGACTGTTTGTGCTACTGCTTGAATGATTTTGTGGCTCAAATGCAGAATGAGCTTGAGGAAAACAGACTCTGTAGCGCTAGAACCTTAAGTCTTTGAAGACAGAAATGAGAGATCCTATCAGGAATTATGGGATATGGAGATAATTTCATCTCAGTGTTAATGGCTTGGGTTTAGCTTGGGTTAGCAGCAAGCCTTCTCCTTAATTGTCACCGTTCAGTGTGTCTTTAGAGGCTTGTGGGAAGTGAGTCACTGTCTTATGGACAATAAGTCACAGAAATTATTAAAATGACTGGGAATCTTACTGTGGACATCTAGGCTTTAATTGACTCAGTGGGATCTTCACCTTAGAATACCCAAAAGTGGTTCTTTTTGTGGCACTGTGTACACTGTATGAGGATTAATGGGGCTGGGGGCACCTGCCTGCAGAGAAGGCCAGTATTTCTGAGCTTGGGTAAATTTATGTGCTCTGTATGAGGTAATAATTTTGTAACAGACTGATTATACTCTTTTGAATAGTGGTAAGTGAAATAATTGAGCACGAGGTGGTGAGCCTGCATGTCCTCAGTCACAAGGCTTGTGTCATTGAGACAACAGACCTATTCCTTCTGGGCCCCTTCCAACTCAGACTGTTCTGTGGTTCTGTGATCCTGGGTTCCAGCTTTCATTTACTGATTGTTCTCCTGCAAGGTGTAACTGTGAACGGGCAATTAATTGGAGCTCCCGCACCACCCAACGGCCACAAGAAGCATCGGACTTACTTCAGCACCATCACCATCCTCAGCAATAAGCCAGAGAGGTCTTACCTGGAGATCACACCCAGGAGGGTCATCCTGGATGATGGGGAAAGGCTTGTCCTGTCCTGTGGCCGGAGTGCTGTCGTGCGTAGCAGGAGCCTCGAGGTGTCCATCTCTGCCTACTCCAACATCACCGTGACGATCCGGGACTCCATCAGCTTTGTCATCCTCATCCACCACTACAAGAAGCCAGCCCCATACCAGAGGAACCACCTGGGGTTCTACATCTCCAACAGTAAAGGCCTCTCTTCTGACTCCCATGGGCTACTGGGTAGGTAACAGGTTCTCAGGTTCAGAGCTGTAAATCAGACAAAAATGATCCTTCCGAGCAGAGACAGGAGGGAAGGAACAAGGCAGGTGGGGATTAAGTTCCCAGGTGAGACTTTTATGTCCTCTCTCAAATGACTTCTCTATTTTTAGTACCTCCAACTCCTCTCCTGCCTTTTCCTGTATGAGCTACCTCTCCCTATCCCAGCTGTGCCTGCTTTCCACATTTTCACTCTTTTAATGAATGTTCAATATTGTTACTATTAGAATGCACGTACTTGATGGTCCCAATACAGAGCCAGAAACCAAATCTTCCACAAGAACTTTTTATGGCCCCATTTTTTCAAATGTCAAGTGAAAGAAGAGCCACCCTACCTTTTGAAGGAACTAGGCTTTAGGTAGGCTCAGCCAATGAGAAGTATTAATGGTTTTGGACACGTACAGGTGCAGAACTCTAAAACTTCTACCATAGTTTCTGCGTCACTCAGACACCCTCAGGTGAAGCAGGAGGTGATCCCTTAGGAGCGGGGTTTTAGACTCAGGCCAGTTTCATGCACAAACCTCTAAATCCACACTTAGGTTTGGCCTAGAAGAACTTGTTCCCAAGAAGGCAAGGGAAGAGAACTTGAAGTTTCAGGCCTAGAACTTTTTGCTTGCTGATGGGCATTGTGTGGGTTATTAATCTCTAGTAACCAGTTCCACAGAAGGGAACTTACTACTGGCACCTAAAAATGCTCTTGAGCTCTTTGGTAAAAAAAAAAAGGTAGGGTTTTAGTCTAACCTCTATGTTTGTGGGATTTAGAAAAGAATCATAGGAACAAGATTAATCCTGTTCTTGCAGAGAAGCCCTTTAGAAACCCATAAGCTGAGAATCCTCAAATGTGTCCTACCAAAAAAACCCACAAACCACCAAACCACAACAGTTTATAAACAGGCACAAGTCAGCCAGTCATGGACTCTTATTTTATCTTGCCTTGCAGGCCAGTTCTTGAACCATGAAGTTAAGCTTCTTCAGGAATCTCTAAACACGCATCGTCAGGAGGTTGGGCAGAACCAAACTGAGGCATTGAAGGCAAACCCTACAAACACCCTGAAGGTGAAGGGACGGCTCGTTCCCGTCGTGTGGAAGCAGAGGAGGATCTACAATGGCCAGCAGGAAGTCGACTGCTGGTTTGCCAAAAACAACGCGGACAAACTGATCGATGGGAGCTATAAGGACTATCTGGCTTCTCACCCTTTCGACACAGGGACCAGCTTTGGGACGATTAACAGTCTTTAAGACCGGTCACAGCGATGCGTTGAGGCAGCACGTGTGACAGCAGGTCCCTTCTGAAGCCTCTATTAGGCATCTTATGAATATTTCCTTACTTTTTGGTGCCAAAGAAACCAAGGATTTTGCCCTTGAAAATCAGCTGTCTGTCTTTCATGCTAGATGAGCACTGTTCATCAAATTCCTGAAGAAAAAGAAGGCTGGGGTGAGGGGACGTGGTTAAAGGCATGATTGGTGCTCTCCCAGTGGGAAGGGAGGGAGAAATAAGCCAGTGAACAGTGCAGAGGCTGCTGGCCTTAAAATAAACCCATGCAGGGATCTGTGCAATACCCCCTGGGGCTGGTGAGTCACTCCATGAGAGGCACATCATAGAGCACAGTGTCTGTTGAGGTGATACGCTTTGCAAAGAAGTGACTTGGAGCACCTGCTCCAACCTTGGTCCATGGGGAAAGGAGAGAAAGACAGAGAGGAGAGGTGGGTGGATATTCACCTGCAGTGACCCATTAGCATCAAACAAAATCAAAACCTTGAATCAACAGGCCACAGGGGGGTATTGCTTTCCTGGTTAGTGGGATGAGGTCTGGATTTGCCACTGAACCACTACAGACCCTTAAAACAGTGGTGAAAACCTTGATGTGGTTTAGTGCTGTCTTGGTGCTTAAAATGCACCTCTGGTTCTCAGCAGCAACAGGAGTGGTGCAGGCTCCCAATCCATGGAGCAGTTAATTCAACACAATTCAATTTAAATAACATTGCAGGGTTAGTGATTTCTTGAGTCTTGACTCCCTCAGAGAGAAACAAAGTTCCACCGTGAGCTTCCAACAGCCCTGCCACATCCTTGAGCATCACATCCCTTCTGCTCAGCAAAGATTAAAATTTCCTAAGGGATGACAAACCAGAACCCACTACAGCTTGTGAGCCTACAAAGCAGCCTCTTGAATTTCGGCTAGACGTTTCTAGCCGCTTTTGTAATCAGGGAGGAAGTCTTTATTTATTCCAAATTGTCAAAAAATTTTCATCCCGATTTCCCCTGGCTTCTTCTCCTTCCTTACACTGCAGGAATTTGTGCGCAGCAGGAATTTGGCAGCAGGAGGTTACAGAAGGGTCTGCCAGCCACCCCCACTGCAGGTGGTGCTCCAAACCCAAAACTGCAAGGCTGTGGTGTATTTTAAAGTGAGGCATCACTGAGCAATGCTATAGATCAGCCACAGGGGAGTTTTAGCAGAGAACTTGTCCAAAGAGAACTTGACAACCACAAAGACATTTACATGGCACGGCCAAACTGAGCTCATGTATACTCTGCCTTTCCAGAATTGAAAAGGAGGGAGGCTGGGTGTGGAAGCATCTCCAGGAATTAAATTATATCCATGTGTTAGAAGAAAACAGTTGCCAGAGACCTACAGCAATAGGTTCAATCTTGACTGATTTTTTTTTTGCATATTTAACAATTAAATCGTATTGTTGCTGTAGGAGCTCCAGCTGCTGAGGGTGGGGTGGTGATTTTCCAGTTGCTTGATCAGCTCGTTAGTGCTGCAAGCACCGTGGCAGCAGAGCAGGTGGCAAGCATGGGTTCTAATTGACACCATGTGCTGCCTGGAAGGGGGAAACAGCCAAAAGCAGCGAGCAAGATTTAACTGCACTCAGGAAGATCCTTACGGAGAGCTCAGTTAGTACAAAACTCATGCCAAGGCTCGTACTTTGGAACAGAACATAAAGAAGAAACTACTGCTTTGGGCCCTGCTATCTTGAGAAATAGCTCTCCTGCGAGGGAGAACTGAAGGCAAGACCTTCAGCACAGTCCTGAGTGAGGAATAATAACAGAGGCTTCATGCTCTGCAGTTCGCTCATGGGCCAGAAAGAGATGAGGAAGAACAGCTGGGAAGTTGACTTCTCTGCCCAAGAAGACAGTAGGAAGATCACCCACAGCCCACATCCCAACAACTTCCCATTTCACTAGCACAGAGTGAACAGGAAAGTGGCAGTGGCTGTCTAGACACTCCAGGGTCTGGCGGGTGTTTCCACACTGTCCTTATGGAAACCTTCCCTCTCCTCCTCCATTGTGCTGTCCACGCGTATTGCTAAGGGGAGTGACTGGCTCAGGCTCTCCCCTCATCTCTTCTGTATATAGATATGTATATAATATATATAAACACACACCTACTGCTAATAATTCAGGTGCATCGTTGCTCCTCTTTCTCCTCCTCCAGCCAAGGAAACTCATTTCTGTCAGGGCCTGAAGATAACAATGATCAAGTCCAACTTCTCAGCGATATGAAGCACCTGGAGCAATATACTCAAGGTCTCCTTAAGGCTCCAGTTATCCGTTTCACAATAAATATTTTACAGTGAACACTGCAGTGAAGCTTTCATTTGGCAAAGATAAAACAAGCTTTGAAGCTGAGGTTGTGCGTGTTTTATGCTGCTGGACAGGGTCACGCTTCTAGATGACTGAAAGAACCACTCATGAGTTAACAGTAAGTTGGGAACCAAAGTAATTTCAGTGGAAAATTAAAGGTCACTGATGTTCTTTAGTCTTTATACACTTGGTAGGAAGCAAGAACAGACCCTAGGGTTTTACTCCCACATTACAATGAGAGTTTAACCACAGACTTTAAATACAGTAGAATAGGACGTGGGAAAACAGTTTGTGCTCCTGCTGCCCCAAGAGCAAAGATGGGTCATGGACTGTAAACTTCAATTTTTTTCAGCTCTGAAGTGGGCATCACAACACTTCCCTCTCATGAGGGGGAATATGTTCAGGCTTGGTCCTCAGAGCCCTTCATGCTATCCCAGAGAGCTCCCAGACCTCCACTGCAACAACTGCATAAAGATGCATTTGTTCTCATCTCCAAGAGTATCACAGAGCACTTGGATTCACAGGGATATGGCTAAAGATTGCACGTTGCTCAGACAGCTCAGGAATGAGGCTGAGTAATCACTGTGGAGAGCAATGGAAACAATTGCACAGCACTATTTCAGAGATGGGAACAGGGCTGCTGAAACAGCACTGGCTACACATGGACTGAGAGGGAGAACCTTCCCCCACATCTTCCTTGTCCTGCTATTGCCTATTGTGAACCTTCTCAGACAGGCTCAGCTAAGGGCTAAGATGAAGGTCATGTCACTCACAGTCCATTTTAGGAGAAGGACATTGCTTTGGCCAAATTTGCATTCTTCACCATTGCAGGATTGCACTGTGCAGCCCTATAGCAAGAGCAAAACCCCAAATACCAGTACACCTCCTAAGAGGGACCAAGTTTCTAATAGGGAAGCCATTTCAATCTATTTCCAGTCAAAACCTCACACAGCACAGGACTTAACTCCAGCCCCTACCAGTGCACAGCTCCCCAGACAAGCAGAAGTTGTGTTGTGAAACACACTGCACTGAGCAATATAAATAATCTATTCAGAGAGCTGTGTGCCATGTGCTGCAAAAGCCTTTTGATGTGCCAGCAGAAGCAGGATTTTGACCCTTCATTAAGGAAGAAAAACAGAAAAGGACCTAATTTCCAGAAAAACAGTTTAAAGCTGCACAGCTGCAAGTGTAGCCAAGCGTGTCTAGTTCACTGAGGGGCATCCGAGACTTTGATTTGCATCTAAGGCTTCAAACCACTTTGAAGTCAGGAGAAAAACAACAAACCAAACCCCCAAAAAACCCCTGCCAAATATCTTCACATGCTCCAAGCTCAGCCTTTACATCTAAACCCATCCAAGTTAGAAAATCCAAATCCTTTATTTTTTACTCCTTATTAAGTGTTGCTTTCTTGGGAAAAATGCAAGGGAAAAAGGAAAAGGAAAAGATCATTCCTGTCCATCACTTAAGGGGAGTTGTCCTGCAAGAAGCAAAGCCTGGCTTACAGGTCCACTAGGGATACCAGTCCAGTGAGTCCTGGATCCCTGCTCCAAGGACTGTCCTCCTGCTGGACTCTGGATGGGTCTCTCCACAGCTGTCTCTGCACCCAGCCTGGGAGTGGGGTGAGGCAGCTGCTCTGTGCTCACTCTCTCCCCAGGACAGCTGCAAAGTGTTTTTGCATTTTTGTGTTTATAGACAAATACAGTTTGCTAAGAGCAAAGCAAACAGGGCAAAGCCCTGCACTTCACACTTGGAGCAAAAAGTGCCAGTCCTGGGGTGACCCATGGATTTTTCCAGCAGCAGTACTACCCCAGGCCTTTCCTTGCCTGCAGATCAGGGCTGATTAATGGAGCTTTCAGATTCTTTTTGAATCAGGTCCTGCAGACAGTTCAGATGTTTATTTTAAATTAAGTAAAAGGCATTCTCAACTTCCAGTAAACACTCCCTTGTAAGGTGGCAACTGGGATCCATCTCCGAGTCTGTTCTGGAGCCCAGCACAGGCTGATGCTGCAGCATCAGGGCTTTGCACTGAAGCAGCTCCTACAGCTCAACCACAGAAACCAAGCTCTGAGGCTCAAGCTCTTCATCTGCAGGTCTACCAGAACAGCCCTGCTGCAGAAACACAATCTTCCCTGGTCAGGAAAGATTTCAACAGCTCCCCTTCTTCCCTTTCAGTGTTAGGGTTGTGCAGAACATTAAGTACATGAAGGCATTCAATGTATGAAGCAATTCTAGGTTAAATATTTATTGGATTCCTTATAAAACAGTAAAAAGAATCAGATCCACTGAGACAATCTTCCCAATTCAAGACATTTAAATACATATTGCAAACCAATTCTTTCAAGCATTGTGCATATAAAAGTGTCAACAGTTCAGGTAGTACTGAATAGAGTCTTTTTATTTTTTCTTTTTTATAAAAAAACAGACAATCTTTTCATTTCAGTCTCTAGCCCTGACAAAAAAAAAAAAAAAAGTCACACCCAGTTGGCCAGCCAGGGAAAATACATCCCTGTATCCCCAACCTCAACGTGCCTGCGTGTGGGGCAGATAGGTAAAGCAGATACTGCTCAAGCCTGTACAGGATGCACAGATACCATCCCCAAGACAAGTGCAGGATAGATCTAAGATGAGGCAGGCAAAAGGATTCTCTGTAGATCCATAAGGATCAACCAGTATTCCCCACCCTGCCCTTCCTTGGCCAGCTCAAGGATCACAGTGCTGCTCCTTCCTCCACCTCCCTTGTCCCGCTGGTGTCAGATGACCACTTGATAGCTGGGCTGCTTCATTTTCTGGTTGGTTCCCCGGAGTCCTGAAATATCCTGGTCGCTTTCAGACTGGTCAAAATCCATGTCTGGAGAGAGCAATACCTAGAAAGGAGAACAGACAGATGCTGATGGAGTCAAAGGTCTCAGATCTTCTCCATACTGCTTGCTGAACGAGTCAAGCACCCCTAGAGGGGTCTGCTGCCAGATCCAATCCTCTCTGGCAGATGGATAAGGTCTCAGGGTTATCTAGACCATCTCTCCAACAACAGCCAAGCAGATTTGGGCACAGACACCATCTGGTGTCCCAGCCCCTTCCTTGAGAGCAGAATGGGCAGCTGAAGGCTCTGTTCCCCGTGGGACAGGACTCGCACATGGATGCTCAGGCCTGGCTGAAGCCTCAGTGGAGATGTACAGAAATGAGGTCACATATTTTGTGAACAGCTGTACCACATGTAGACCTTTTCCCAGGCCCCCAGCTGCTTGACACTTCCAGGGCTCAGCCAGAAGGGCAAGCAGAGCTGCAGGCTCAGCTTCAGCCATGGCCAGCCAGCTCAGGAGTGGTGTCCTAGCCTGGCTGCACTTCATTTCTGCCTGGCACAGCAGCTCCTGGCTCATTCCGAATTGTGGGAGCCAAAGCAGAGCAGTGACACCTCTCACTGGTGCTTGAGGTGAAAAAGCACCTTTTCTTTTTTGCTGCAGAACCCAAAGGCTGCCCTTTGCCCCAAGGAACACCTACACTCCACATCTGTGGCTACCACGGGCTGCTCTAAACTAGCTGCCATCAGCCTGGAGCATTTGCAAGATGCAGACAGAGCCACATGCGGGCATCGTCCAGCCACACCCTCTGGAAGAGGAAAAAGGCTGGATTTTATCCAGGAGATGGCTGCACTGACTGAGCTGAAACCCAGTGCCAGCCAGCAGTGTGCATATAATAAATATGCATGTAAATATTCATGGCTGGACAGATTAGAGTCATTGAATCCTCAAGGTTGGAAAAGACCTCCTAGGCTGAGTCCAACCATTAACTCAGCACTGCCAAGTTCACCACTAAACCTAAATGTCCCTGAGCACTGCATCTACATGTTTTTTGAACACTTCTAGAGATGGTGGTTTCACCACTTCTCTGGGCAGTCTGTGCCAGTGCCTGACCACCCTTTCAGTAAAGAAATTTTCCCTAATATCCAACCAAACCTCCTCTGGTGCAATTTGGGGCTGTTCCTTCTTGTCCTGTTCTTGTCACCTGGGAGAAGAGACTGACCCCACCTGGCTACAGCCTCCTTTCAGGGAGTTGTAGGGAGGAATAAGGTCACCCCTGGATCTCCTTTTCTCCTGCATCCCCAGTTCCCTCAGCTGCTCCTCATCACAGCTGTGCTCCAGACCTGGCTGTTTGCTCAACCCTATCCTACCCCCATCTCCTCAAACACCCACATTTGGGCAAGAGAAGCTGCACTGTCACTACAAAGTCTCCCCTATGCCTGACTCAGGAGCCTTCCAGCTCAAAGGCCTAAGTCCAGGGATGGCACATGGACTTTCAGCCCAGTGCTCACACACACAACATCCCCAGCAGCTCAAGCAGTCCCAGAGCCCAGGATCCCTTGGGCAAAACCAGGAGCAGGGGGAATTACCCCTATCCCTGTCTATCTCCACGCACAATTGTGAATTCACCACTTGCTAGCACTCAGGCAGCACCCCGGGGCCAGTCACCACAGCAACAAAACCACTAAACAGGAAAAACAAAACTCCAGTGAGTCAGTGGCTTCAAAGGAGCAGAAGAGCCGCAGGGGAAGATTTCCTCCTCCCCACCCTCACACACACCCCAGCCCCTCCATCCAGTGTTGTTATCCTCACAGTCAGTCACTCAAAGGACAGCAGCAGACCGGATTAAGGTCTCTTGCTGCCCCCCCCCAAATGGTCTCAAGGAATTTTTTTTTTGGTTCAGGACACACACTGGAAAGTTTCCATCTCTCTCAAGTGAAGACTTCCTCTGTTTATCACACTGACATTGTGATGCTGTTGAACCTGAAAAAAGTATGTGGCTAATTACTCACGCAGCACTGTGAACTTGCTGAGCTCTGACAGGGTGCAGCAGAGTGGTTGTGGGGCCTGATAAACTGGTGATTTTGGGCTTCAGCAGAAAACTCCAATCCCCTTGCCGCCAAGCAGAGATGGTGACACGGTGTTGTGCATCCAGACCCACTCAGGCTGCTACCTGCCCACGAGCCAACAGTCCCCCAGTGACCTTTCCACAATTCCCCAGGAAGCAGCACCACAAGACAGCACCTCATTGCCATCATAGTCACAGGACATACCCTCAGATACCATTTTGAAGCCCAACTCCAATTTGGGAGTTTTCAGAACAGCTTGGACAAGGCTCTTCCCCTGCAGATGCATCCAGGTCAGGATCACAGCAGTCACATGGCACAGCTGGGAGTAGGACATGGTTTCCCAGTCCTGGGACAAGGTGCTGCTGTCTCACTCAGCAGTCCTCAAATACCTCACACATTCCACAGCATGATTTGCCACGAGTCAGGAGGACTGTGAGGTGGGACAGTCTCCTTCCAGAGGCACCTCTCTGCCCACCTTCACTTATCTTCCCTGTAAGGACCTGGCACCTGAGATCACCACAAGTTTGAGCAAATTAAAAAAAAAAATAAAAACCAAAATTGTTTCTCAGCTAAGCAACAGGCAAATCCAACTTGTTCTTGGAGTTTCTAAGTGTTCCAACACTTGTTAAGTAAGCAGCACTGTATTGTGTTTTATCAGAATCTTCATCTAATGAATGCCAAAATACAGAGTTCCTTATGAAGGGAATTAGGACAGGTGCTGAACTCCATCCTGACCAGGCAGGCCCTCACGTAGTATATTAACTTTCCTCCCAGCCTCAAAGCAGCCTCTAATTTCACCTTAATTTTCCTCACAAGTACCACTGTTACTGGACTTTCGCTTTAAGGGTTGTCTCTAAAAATGTAAGCCTTCAGGAAAGGAACAGAAACTCATCCACCTCCCTGGGGAAAAAAAAACAACAACCGAAAAAAGATCAAATAAAACATTATTAAAACTGAGTTGTTTTCCTGAGCGGAGGAAACAAAGAAATCGCTGATAAGATCTAAAGTTCATTGGGAGTTACAAGGGCAAGGGAAAAGAGCCTCAGGTCAAGGGCAGGACACATACAAAGCAAAAATAAGGACCTTGCAGATGAATTCATTTCCCCAGGCTGAACAGTACTGGATGCAGGCAGGCATGAGAGAGAGATCTTTTTCTGTCCCACAACAGGCAAAAAACCTCCATGCTCCATGAACATTTACTGATGCCTTAGGTTTTGACTTTTATATTTTTCAAATCCTGTACTGCCCAGTGTGTAACTCTGAGGTTTCCTGTAGCCTGTTCATTTCTGCTCTCTCCTGCTGGGCAGACAGAACAAAGCCTCTCCAGGCCTGCTCTCCAAGGACACCCAGACCATCCTAGGCCCAAAATGTGTAAACCAAAGACTCTAAAGGGGGGGGCAAGCTTGGGGATATTACATCATTAAACTGAAGCTTTAATTGGAGAACGAACCCTGATATGCAAATGAACCAAACCTATAAAAGTGTGAGGAACTTGTGACCTGGGATCCATCTCGGGGTCCCTCTTGGCAGCAGCCTCTGGCTCCCCAGGGGTACCTTTGAAGGCCTTCAAACAAATACCTACCTTTATTCCCTTATTCTGTCTAGTCTCTGTGTCTAGGAGGCCTCTTAAGGCATCATTACAAGGCAGGGCACGAGACTGAAACAATACAAAGCTTAAGACTGACATGGAAGGAAAGAAGGGTGAAATTCTTCCAACCATAGAGGGAGTCTGTCCCTTTCAGGGATTCAGTGTAAAAGAAGTAGCAAGAGCTCACCCTCTGGCTCACCAGAGGAGCTTTAAAGCCCACAAGAGGCTGCCACTTCCTTGGCTGCAGCCACAGAGTCAGTAGGTGACACCACAGGCAGCATTGCTGTTGTTGGGTTTCTTCTTGCTGCCCAGCTGCTCTACCAAGCCAAGGACAGAGCTGAGTTTTCCTGCTGCCCCAAGAGAAAACACAGAGCGTGGGCTTTTAACAGGTTAACTTCAGCCCACTCTTGCCATTCTGCTTCCTATCTCTCCCCTCCTCCTTTTCCAAACAGAAACTGCTAGTTCATGTGAAAATAATGACATTCTATTGGTGAGATAGGCAGAGGGCTGAAATTCAAGTCGGCAGCGAGATGGGGAGCTGGTGGCGCCTGCAGCGAGACAACCCTGATGAGCCCTGATAAATGTGGGACACATTAGCTCTGCCCTACAGAGACACTCCTCACCCCCCTTCCTCCTCCACTGGGCAGCACTGAGAGAAGAAATTCTCCCACTTGAACAGGTTGCTAGCAGCAACAAGCCCAGCAAATGCTCATTTTCTGCTTTTGAGCCTAAATTCCAGTCAATCCAGCTGTAGGGCTCAGCCACACAACACGATCTGCAGTTCACAGCTTAAGAACCTGACACACGAAGCAGGAGCCTATGGCTATTCCTCAAGGCCCAGTGCCAAGAAAAGAGCTGGAAAACAGGTCACCCACTTCTGTATTTCTTCATTAGCTTCTTTCTCTGCCCAAAATATTTGTCAGGCCAGAGGCACAGGAACATGCCTAGGCATAAAGGAGGCAATCCCTGCAGACTGCTCCGAGGAGAAACCAGTCCTCTCGGTAGCTCCACTGCAGTGATGGATCAGAGGGTTTCAGAGTGGACAGATGACCTGCACATTGTTGAGTTTTTGCTGAAATCTTCAGAGAAAAGCAGTCAAGTACTTGGAAGATGGGAGAAACCTCTGACAGAAAGCAGCAGGTTGTGGGAATTGTTTCCACCGCTTGAAACTTCCTGTTTAGGTTGACCTGCCAGAAGAGGCTTTCAGAGCATCTGGCAATTAGCAGGTACCATCCCTTCAGATTATCCAAAACTGAGCTAGAGGTCACAAAACACTTGCAGTGTTCCAGTGGAACAAGGCAGAGGTCCAGCTCCATTTCCATGGAGGAGGAGCACCTGTGACACCATCTGCCCATCCATGGGACTGGATGCTGCACGGTTTGGTTCCAAAAGCTGTGAAGAAGGTTCTTGTCTCAAATAGAGATGTCACCTCCTTACCTCTGCTTCTGAGCTGGTGTAATTTTAACTGACCTTGGGCCTTCAGGAACACATCCAGTGAGTAGGGCAGGGCTTTACCACCACTGACCTGGCCAGAGCTGTTTATCCGGAGGCAGGGCCAGGAGGAGTGACTCACTCACATCTCAACAGCTGCTCACATCTGCCTGCCCTCCCTGCCAAAGTGAGGATTCCTCTGGCACTGCAGTGGCCACTTCCCCACTGCACCCGTGGGACACAGAAGCCTTGGCTGCTGTGCAGACTGCCAAGCACACACTGTTAAAACATTACTACCTGTGTGTGTGCTGCAATGCCACCAGTGATGGGCCATCCCAGCCATCAGCACGAGAGCCAAGTTACTCCTTACGAAAGGGCTCTCAGAGAGCAAGAGCTATTTCTGTTCATCCTAAATTCCTCAGCAGAAGCTCCTCCAGGAGCCAGTCTGTGATTGCCAGAAATTATCTTATCTCTGTAAGTCTCGCCAGTGAGCTGCAGGGTATCGGCAGTCGTACACAGAACACAATGAAACCAGGCCTGGGTGCCAGGAGAAGGAAGAGAATTCCTCCCAGGGACCAAAACTGTGGTCTCTGCCCAAAGGTCAGTAAGAAGAAGCAGATGCCACCTACCCAACAAACCACACATCGTTAAGAAGAACAAAGTCTGCTGGAACTGCAGCATTTCCTCCCCCACCGTAACTTCTAAGTGTCAAGCTCAGACTACACAAAACACAGCCTCCTCCAGCTAAGGGACAATCAGCTCTTTGGAAAAAATACCAAATGCTGACAAAAATAGGATTCCCAGCTAAGCCTTGTCCTCTAAAAAGGATGCTAACAATCACAGTGAGGAAAGCAAGCTCTTCCCAGCCAAAATTAATTACAATTAAATATAGCAAAGCTCAGAGTGACAGTTTCAGCCTGCACACACAGATCAGTGCAGAAGCCAACTCATCCCTCCAAGATGCTGTCATCATTCAGGGCAGTATTTCAGAAACACTTCCTGGGCTGTGACATTGTTCATGGTTAGACAGAGTGAGTTTGACTTTGCAGGGTGATCACCCACATTCATGAAGCACCATCCCAGGTCTAGGCAATGTGATCTTCTGTTACAGGGTTGTGGTAAAACACACAGACCATCCCACAGGGTTTGCATCCCTGGTCTTACCTGAGATTCCTCAGTCCTCCTGGCCCGAGGCGTTTCTATGGATCCATCGATGTCTAGGGTATCCTTCTGCTTGTATTTCCTCATGATCAAGCTGTCCACAACCCAGAACATAATGGCCTTGGGGAGAAACAAGTTACATGAATACACTGCAGAGACCAGAATACAGAGTCATTCAATCACAGATATTTCTTCTCCTTTTGGGTTTTCCAGACATCCAGCCTTGATCAACCCCGTATCTAAATCAGTCCTGCATCAATTGTGTCCATAGGGATTGGATGAGTCAAATTCCTGAGGTCCCTTCTTACACAACTCCTATTGTTTCCACAGTTGTTGAAGACTCAGATTAAAAAAGACCACGATAGGCCAAGTTTCCACCAGAACAAAACCACTGAACCAAGCTCCATACAAGGTTCATCTGCCTAAACCAGTCCCTGGTCAGTTCTTTGAGGACCAGAATTTGCTTTCTAATGTGGAAGTGCAGCTGGGATGGTGGAGAAAGGCAGACCAATCCAACTTTGCCAGTGCTGCATCCGTTGAGATATGCACGGGATGAGTCAAAAGCAAGTTCAACTCCCTGCTTGTCCAGGCAGCATCTGAGTGTTAACACCTTGTTCCCACTTCCCACCTTAGCAGGAACTGAGCAGCAGGTCAAGGATGACCCAGAATCAGTGGAACCAGAAAGAGCTGAGCTTTCAGGAAGTTTTGTGGAACTAGTTTTGAGAAGAACAGCAGTTCTGGGTAACCTTGAGCACCTGATCTTGCTGTAACGCAATCTGACATCCAGCCAAATGACTGGATTGCCAAGGTCACAAGCCATCCTATAGGATCTCAAAGCGTTTTTGGGCATCCCCAGGCCCATAGCTTGCTGCTGAGATGAGCTCTCACCTAACAAGACCCAGCTGTATTCCAAAAGGTGAGGAGTTGGCCCCACAGCACCTCAAAGAAAGGGACGGGAGTTGGGAACAGAGACCGTGGCAGCGACAGATTTGTGACGGATTTATTTATTTCCACACCCCTCCACCCTGTCCCAGCCACTTCAAGGCTGCCCCCAGCCAGTCCCTGTGCACACTCCCACAAGGGTGGACCGTGATTTCCAAACCAGCCCACCCAGCACTTGCAGAGGCACCACTTACATTGACTATGAAAGGCACAACAAACATCACCAGGACGAGCTCCAGCTGGGGGTTTGGAATGTAACCCAGGAGGATCTGCTGAAGCTGCAGAGGAGAAAACATTTAGAAGCATTATTTGAACAGCTCTGTTGCAACATCTTTGATGAAAACTGGTTGTCTTCTTACATGAGCAGTCAGAGCTCTGCAGCCTGTGCTTCAACCCCACTCTTAGAGAGATTACACAGGATATTCCCTTAGCCCAGCTGCCAAACACATGATCTTGTACAGAAACAAGTACTGCGAGTCTTTCAGTGTAACTATCCATGGCAACAACTGTTGGGACTTCCCTTGGCTCCCTGGAGCTCATCTGCAGAACAAGGACACCAGCCATGAGCAATAATCATGCAGAGGACTCCAGCAGCATCTCTGAATCTGGATTTGTGCTGCTGAACAAGTTCACATCCAAGTGTGAGCACTGTGGGCTACTGGGCTTGAAGGACAACCCTTGAACAGATAAATGCTCCCAGACTGCTGGACACAACTCCTCAGTCAAGTTACACACAGTGCCTGGTACCTCAGAGCCTGATGCAAGTGCACTCCAAACTGGAGTTACCATTGACTCCCAGAACTGGGTTTTATACCCATCACACCTATCTGACACCAGGTATGTGGGCTAAAAGCCCCACAGGCTATTATTTTTATTTTTTAATGAGAAACTTCTGATCAACACAATTAACATTGCATCAGCTGCCTCGCAGAAGCAGCTAAACAGGAAAAGACAACACACTACTTGGATAACTCTTTCCAAATTCATCTCTGAGAGTCCCTCTGGTTTAGGCACAGGATCACAAAACACCGACATGACCTGACTTGACAGAATAAATAGAAATCCTCTGGAAGAACTGAAGGAGCTCAGCTGCCAGCCCAGCCCATTTTAGCCTTCCAAGAATAGGAAGAAAAATTAAAGCATCATCTTATTCCATTAGCTTTTGACTAGCGAGAGAATGCACCAAAAGCCAAACCATTATGAAAGTCACATTTCCCAAAATTTAAGTAATAGCTAATGATTACAGAGTGATGTCAACAAGTGTGAGGATTAAAGGCCTTCAGTAATGGGAACCATGAATCAGGCGAAGCTGACAAAAAACAAACCACAACAGCAACAGCTACAAAAACACTGCTTACCTTTGTCCAACCAGGGATAAGCAGGACAAGGCTAATCACGGTCTTCTCAAAAACCATTATCAGCAAATAGAGGATACACTGGCCAATCCAGGCAGCAGCTTGTGGAGGGTCACCTGGAAAAACAGAATATTAAATCTGGGACAGAGGAAAGGAGGAGACAGACTTGCAGAAAAGTTGCTTCATGCTTGGTACCGACCCTCCTCTCTAGAAGGACCAGTCAGTAACCTGCACACTCCTCTGTAAAATAAAGTAAATGCAAATAAAACATTGAAGATATCACCTGCAGTTTGCTCCCTGCCAAGCCTTACCCACACAGTTGCCAGAAACAGTTTGAAAATTTCAAGTCACCATTTTCACTGCAAGCAGCATAACTTCTCAGGCCTGAACAGAGTTATTTTATTGTGCTGACCAAGTGAAGGGCCGGTTATGTGATACCATCTGAGCAAGAGACAGGGGCTCCACTGCCCCAGGTTTTAAAGCAATTCAGTCAAAAAGAATCAATGCTAATTAAATATGAATGTTTCCAACGGGGTGCTCACCAAGTAATAAGGAAAAGCATATTTGTACTGTTAACAACAATAATGGCTCTGTATCTATTACATGTGCTTGCTCCAGCCCTCTGTGAGCACCCTGCCAGCTGGTTATCACCTCCCCTGGCTCATCAGCATATCTCAGGTCTGCAAAACTGAGCCACTGTATCTGGCTCAGGAAAGCTGCAGCATTTCCTCTTACCACTTAAAAACAAAGATAACCCCTGGTAACTCTTGTTCCCAGCATAATCCGTCTGGAATTTGGAATCCCATCTGTGCAAGGGAACCCGTGCAGTTGGCACTGTGAGGTGCAGTGCTCGACGTGGTCAGGTGGCAGCAGGCTGGGAGCTCTGCTTCACTTTTGTCCCCTTTTCCCCACTTTTCAGCACAATTCTGTCGAGATGAGGCAGGGGAAGACAACACCAGCAGTCTGCAAAGGCACATTTATCTACACCAATAAAAACCTCGGGCCATAAAAACCAGCAGCACATACTGGGATTTAGTAAGAGCTGGTGTCCAACCAAGCCCCAGCTCCGTGGGGATTGGCTTCCCAGCAAGTGCAAAACAGGTTTACAGGTACATTTGTCCTTATTCTGTCATTTGTTAGCAACACACCAGAACACCTGCCTCCTTGCAAAGCTACAGCTAAAAAGTAGGGGCATCCTGGTAGTGTCCAAGGAAGGATCACCTTGTGCCCCAAACTCTGAACTGCTCAAGCTGTGACTGAGAAGAAAGCAAAGGAGGGGAGAGAGAAGGACCGGGAGGCTGAGGGTGCAGGGATGAGGAGAGCAAGCAGAGAGAGCCAAACCAGCAGGAACTGCATGGAGGGAGGGCAGGAAGAAGGAGCCAGGAAGGTTATGTGGAAACACACCCAGCAGACCCCGCGGAGGATTTCGGAGAGCGGAATCTCTGCTCCCTGGCAGGCAACAGCTTAATGGGTGGTCTGTGAGGAGATGGGAGCAGTGTTAGAGGCAGCTGGCAGCTACAGGCTGGTGTCAGAGAGGCTTTAATCCTCCTAAAAGCCTCTCCTGATAGATCAGGATGCCTGGCTGCCTTTGGCACACACATTGGGTCTAGTGAACCTTTTTGTCCCATACCCCAAAACAAACCAATTCTCCCAGAAACCCCCACATGACCACCACCCATCAGAGCTCTGAGTACAAACAAAACAGGAAAACAAACACATCCGTTGTGTCCTTCCTGCATTTGAACTCTTTCCCTTT
This sequence comes from Dicrurus megarhynchus, assembly GCA_013399195.1. Taxonomy (NCBI): domain Eukaryota; kingdom Metazoa; phylum Chordata; class Aves; order Passeriformes; family Dicruridae; genus Dicrurus; species Dicrurus megarhynchus. The sequence continues at coordinate 45,131 of VXAD01006458.1, read as the reverse complement.
CGCTCTGTGTTGTCAGCTGTGCTCTGTCCCCCACGGAGGGACAGGACTAACAGCCACAGCACCCTTTGTGAACTGGCTCTCTGTGACAGACAGCACCTTCCCTCTGTCATCTCAGCTTGCCCAGAAAGCAGCAGCAACTTTGAGATCCCTCCCAAATACCTGCCCCCTCACATCCTTTTGGGGACAGGTCACCCCACCACGTACCATCACAACAGCAGGCTGTGGTTCTTTGCTCTGCATTCTGTGCACCAGGCAGCCCGAGGCAGGTTTTGGCTCACCAGGCTGATACACAGACACCAGGAAAGACAACCTGCTTCTTAACCCCTCCCAGGCATGGGCTTGCCTGGGTGTTCAGGACTTAACTTCCATGCCCAGCAGGGAGATCAGAGGGTGTTTCTACTGTTATTTTTTACTGCATCCTGATCTCCCAAGGACAGGAGGCTGCTCTGTACCAAAATGATTCAGGACAAGGGTGAAAATGAAACAGCAGCCTGGCCTTATGGGCTGCAAAGATGACTTAGAGACAGCAGCTCATTTCCACTTCACCAAGGAAGGCAGCTGTCTGCTTCTTATCTCAGCAGGTGTGGAGTCATCCAAGGACCACTGATCCACCCCAGTGTCCATCATCCACCAATCCACCACCTAACACCCCTAATTCACCTAACTCTGACCAACACCAGGAACATTCAAGTCAGCATTTTCTGGCATCTCATCAGGGAAGCTTTTGGTGTGGTCACTAGACAAGCCCATAAGACAGATTTGCCCCATCTCCTCCTTCCACAGTAGGGAAAGGCTGGAAGACTTGAGCTGAGCTCATGTAAGTGCTGGTTTCCTACAGAAAGCTGGTTAGAGGCACCCTCAGATTCAGCCTGATGTCTTTAATGGATCAAGTGCTGTCCAGAGGTGCCCTGTTCTGTGGATGGGAAAGGATTCTTCTTGCAGGAAGAGTTATCAATGCATAAATCCCAAAGAGAGCCCACAAAACTTTCATGTTCGCGGCCAGAAAAAACTAATCTGCTACCTGGAGGCTAAAAAAAAAATTAAAATAAAATAGATGTCCTCTTTCCTACAAGAAAAGGAAAGCTCTGAACAGAGCAGAGTGGGAACTGGTCCAAATGATCTTTGCAGCCTCCACATTACACCTGTTAGGTTATTATATGTATCACACTCCCTTTGAACCCCTCCAGTTTCTTGTCCCTGGTTCTAGCTGGGAGGTATCCCAGGACATCTCAGCTCTGCACATGGAGTCTACCACAAACCTCTCCCTTTAGCTTAATGAACACCCACTGCTAAAACCTTCTCACAGCCCCCTCCCACCCTCACAGAAATTAATAGCCTCCTTCACCCCGAAGGATGCACCCACTGAATTCTGACTGCTCTCCTCCAGCAGCATTGCTGGTGCTCCCCACCACCAGCAAAACTTCCCTGGAGCAGCCCAAGGACCACTGGAGCCTGTGGCAACCTCACAGAAACCTGTCTCATATTCCACTAGTGTGTGGGAGCCCAGCTGCTGGGGAGCCAGAGCAGCAGTGCCTGAGGTATTTGAGCTGTTACCACACAACAGGATTAGCTTTAATCCAGGCTGCCTAATGCCCCGAGCTGTCAGCACAGCCCACACGTTACTGCCAGACAGCTTTATTTACAGCCTTCTGGAGACTGTGTGTGCACAGAGCAGGTAGGAAAAAAAGCTTCACCACGGCCAAAGTAGAGGGTTCAGGGGGTTTGAGGAAAGGCAAGTGTGTGAAAGCACTGAAAGCTGTACTGGGTGACAAGGTCAGGGTAGAAGAAGTCAGTAAAAACTTGAGGTGCTCTAATAGCATCTCCAAAACCAAGGGATTTAATTATCAGTGCCAAATACAGAGGAGGATAGGAAATAGCAGTAAACTCTGAATTGCATGAAATGCTCACTTGGAGGGCAAAACCAGGCTTTTAGAGGTGGGAATGTGATGCACCAGAGCAGCCAGATGGGTCCAGTGGACACCCTTCTGCATGTTCTGTACCTGAACTAAAATGACTGAATCATAGAATGGTGTGGGCTGGAAGGGACCCCATGGGCAGGGACACCTCCCACTCGACCAGGTTGTTCAAAACTCATCCAACGTGGCCTTGAACACTTCCAAGGATGGGGCATTCCCAGCTCCTCTGGACAACCTGTTGCGTTGCTGAACTGGCAAAAAGTGAGTGCACGCTTGGAACGTGCCCCCAGAGTGCAGTGTCACACCACTGCTCTGGATCTTTGGTCCCTGTGGATATCCCAGTGGCAGGGAACAATCTTGCTGCCATCCAGTCCCAGCAGGCTCAGGGCTTTGCACCCCTGCTCAGAGCCAACCACACACTCGGTCCCTGAGCAGGACACTCAGTCCTCTCCTCACTTTTCCCCCTTGGTCCCAGGGGTGGAAAGGCCCAGCAGGCTGAGGACAGGAGAGCCCCTCAGGTTGGAGCTATTTCCAGCAGTATTTCCTCAAGCATCAGCAGCCAGCTCCCTTGACTGCTCCAGGACGTGGGAATATTTGTGATGGAAATTTTGTACAACACCACCACGGGGCCAAAAGCAGCCTACACAGGTCCTCAGTTAAACTCAGCAGCTGGCACAGAGCATATTCTCCTTAGAACTAAATTTGACCAGCAGAGCTCAGGAGGCCACTAAACAGACTTTGAAGGCCTCCAAGCAAGATGCCTTTCCATTTCCAGACACTGAAGGAACACAGAGCATCAGGCTTAGATAGCCAGTGACCACAGCTACAGTCACACACAAGTCAACATCCAGATGGGCACCCAGAGGGACATTTTCCAGTGAGAACACTTCTCCTCCTCCCTCATTTCTTAATGCTCTTCCAGAAAATTTACTTGCACATTGCAGGAAATCTCTCTCAATGCGAATCTGTAGCATTTGCTTACTTAGAAGAAATACTGGGGTATTTCTAAAGTAATCCTGGAGAATTATTAACCACAATTAAAATGTCAGGACACTGCAGCCATCCAAAGGGGTCCTCTAGGGAGCTGTTCATTGCCAGGGGGAGGGAGAACACAGCTGGACCAGTCTGGAGATGAGGCACAAAGTTCAACCAGGCGTGATCTGCACACCCTGACTGGAGCCAGCACCTCCCCTGCTCAGTCTGTCCAGGTCCAACAGCACCTCCAACAATTTGGGTATCCATCTCCCACATCTTTTGAAGCTTAAACTCTGCTTTATTCTCCTCCCTGCGTTGGTTCCCTACAGGGATAGCTCCTACAGCCACGACTTGCTACAGCAATGGTGCATTTGCGGAATTTCACAGAATCATCACAGAATTGTTTGGGTCAGAATGGACCTTAAAAAATTCTCCTAGTTCCAATCCCCCTGCCATGGGCAGGGTTTCTCAGTCCCACATCCAACCTGGCCTTTAACACCTCCAGCAGTAGGAGTTTGTTAGCTTTGAGTAGGCATAAGGCAACCACCATGCCCCAAAGCCCACCTGTGCCAAGAACCTGCTTCCCCAATCTTTGATCTTAGGAGCCAGGCATCCTGAGAAGAGACAGCACCTTCCAAAATGCAGTTTCATGTGCTTAGAGGCAATTCAGAGAGTAATCAAGAGCTGTTGGGCAAAGATGAAGGAACGTAAGCAAACAGGAGCCTTTGATTCCCCACTAGCTGTAAAACAGGTCATTCCTGGCTGCAGCAGTGTTTGGCCATGAGCTCAGGCACAAGAGAGGCTGATCTCAGAATTCCTGTTCCTGTGTTTTTGGAAATATGGAAGTAATTGATTTTTCTAAACAGCTCTGGGCAGCTGGATGCTTAAAATAGCAGCACAGATTTAAGTGCTTCCCCTCCCCTTTACTCTGCTTCTCCATTAATGCAGCTATTGCAGCTGCCCTGGGGGACACAGCCAGGGCTGTGGAGGCAGGAGAAGCAACCACAGAGCAGGAGAAGCTGCTGCAGCCCACACCAAAGGACAACTGCAGTGGTTTGCATCAGCTGCAGGGATGCTGGAAGGACACAGCTGCAGCAGATTTCTTTTTATTTTTCTCCAAGTTGATGCAGGAAGATGGGTACTGGCTCTACTGGACAAAACCACAATCATTCTGTTCTGAAGGTTGGAGCAACGGCACCGAGTGCTGTTTGCAACACGGATTTGGTGCTCCCCTGGTTTTCTCCTCCGCAGGACTTATGTTGATTCCCTCAATTCTCCTGAGGAGCAAAAGTCTGGTAGAGCAATTAGCCCAGAAAATGAATCATATTCCTGGAGCCTGCATCAAACTGTACAAGGTTTACAAGCGTCTTCCCAACTGTTTTGGAAGTTACTTAACACCAGAGATGAGGACGGGAGTGTTTTCCTTCCCCAGCCCTGCCACAGGATTGCATAGGACATGTCACTTGGCTCCCACCTGAATTTTCCACTGGGGTCACTCTGGCCAGAGACCTGCACCAAAAACTGTACTTGACAGATGAGATATTTAACCCCCAATCCAAGAACCAAATTCAAGCAACAGCACAAACTTATTTTTCCTAATGAAAGCAAGGTTTTCTCAAAGGAATGAGTTGTTTCTGTGGTCTAAGCCAACCCTAATGAGGGGCCAGCTACAGCTCAACAGAAGTTCATCACTGCTCTGCCAATACACTTTGCCTGTTTCCTTGCTTCTGCTCAACTGCAGACGTGGCACACGAAGCTGAAGCTGTGTCCTGAGGTGGATGGGCTTCCAGTCCTTGTTGCTCAAAAGGGGAAAAACTCCAGTTCCTGAACTAAGAATATCTGGATTCTTCTGCTGTCTCATCTGACTGACTTTAGGGATCTATTACAAAGCAGGAGGCATTAGGGAAAATACAAAAGGTAGTCCCACCACCAAATGCCTGCTGTCAGGATGCTGAACCGGCTTGTGATCAGCCTCTAAAGCCACTCTCAGGTTTGAGAGCTAGCCCTGCCACGTCACATCATCTCATTCCCACCCTGTAGCTGCTCCTGCTGCCTCACAAACCCCACCATGCCCTTCATCCATCTGCACATGCTGAGTGCGAGCCTCAGTAAGTTCACAAGGCAGTGCAGTCCTCCAAACTCATCCTAGTTCAGCCCAAGTTTCATCAGCTCAGACACCAGACCAGCCACTGAAAATACAAAGAAACAAGACTAACTTCAGAACAGACTTAATGATTAAGGTCTCGAAGGCAAGACTGCAATTTGTATGTATACAATAAGATGTATTTTCTGAAGTACGACTGAATTCATCTGTACATTAGATGGAATGTGAGACAGGCAAAGCATTAATTTTTCCCTTTCCGAGCTTCTCCTGGAAGCTGGCTCTGCTCCTTCAGAAGGGAACTGCTACCCTCTAGTGGGGCTGGCTGAGAGCAGCTTCTTGGAAACGTTTGCTCCATCTCTAGGCAGGAATTTGAAAAGAAAGAGGCCAAACTTGAGAAGTCAAGTTTTGGGGCCCTGTTGCTCCTGGCTGATACCTACCACAGGTCAAGGCAAATGCAAGAGCAACTCCATATTCTTAATGGAGATGGTAGGAAAAACCCACAGAAGAACCCCACAAAAGAACCCCAAACACCTTAATTTACCACACGGATGTCCTGGGGTGTATTATACATCCAAGGAAACGTTCAGCTTTTCATCACCACCCTGCTACGCTCCAGTGCCCCAGCATTAATTCAACAACCATCCTCTGTGAGCTCCTTGGAGAAGGCAGCTGCTCACATTTTAGCTCCAGACCATAATTCCTGCAGTTTTCTTGTCTCCATTCCCAGCTGGGAGCACACCAGCCCCCTCTGGGCAGAGCAGGTGACACCTACCATACTCCCCGAAGACCAGGTACGTGTATTTCTTGTGCTGCACGATCCAGGAGACAACTTTCACACCCAGCCAGATCAGCAGCATCCCCAGCGTGGCATCCAGGATGAAATTAATAAGGTAGCTAAGAAGAGAGGAAAATTCAGGTCTCAGCTGTGTTCTTAGTCAGTCTTAGTCAAAATCTTTAATGTCAATATGGAAATAGATAAGAAAACCTCCAAGATTTTAAATAACCCCACGTAACAATCCAAACTGGCCTCCTTTCTCTTTTATTGCATTTTCCTAAGTCTTACCAGCAATTTCTTAGTTTAAAACCTCGTTCAGGAGAGAAGGGACAGGCGCCACCAACTCTCCAGCACTGCTCATTTATTCATATGCAATAAATATTTCTTAAAAGTTACCCCCCCAAAAAAGGAGGCTTTCCACTTGCAGCATCTTTTTTTTCTTATTAAAGAGAATGAAATCCCAAGTTCCAGAGGAAACAGAACCAAATTGTTCTAGAATGTCACACGAGAAAATGGCAGCTTTTTGGACACCACAGCTGCTCTACAAACTGGGCAGCAGAAGAGGCAAAAAGTCCATTTTTCTGAGCAGCTGCAAGAGGCTCCCAAAAACAGAGACACAGACTGAGAGGCAGGTTTTGGGAGAGGTGATGGGCCCTGGCTCAGCAGCAGGAACCCCGAGATCCCCAAAAACCTTAAGTTCAGATCCCAGTGCAGATCCAGGAGCTGAACCCATCCCTGCCAGGAGATTTGGGCTTAATGGATTTGCTCTGCAGCTTTGGATGTTTAAGTGTCACTGGGCAGAGTGCCAGAGGCAGGACACTTGCAGGGACCTTGCAGGAATTGCAGGGTCCAAGCTCTAATCCAGGGCTGGGTATTTTAATGAACTCCAAAAGAAAAAAAAAAAAAAAAATCACATAGACTAATGTGGTTTTTTATGCAGTTTTCCATTATTGCAATATTTTCTGCCAGATTTCTACAGCATGAAGAACATGCCAAGCACAGAGCTACCAGCAGCAAACATTTCCTTCTCCACAACTCGATGCTGCCTCTGAACCAAGAAATTGAAAACAACAATCTGCTATTGATATCCACTTTGAAAGCATAACATTAAGTTTTTCTACAACCAAAAGCTCAGACTGGCTTTTTACAGTTTCCAGCTGCTGAAATCAGAGCATTCCATACAAACATGAGGCTCTGGTGGTGGTTTATACTGGGCAGGACACAAGGGTATGAGCCTCAAAGCCCAGGCACAGGGCTAGAGGGTTTTAAGCTGCCTGGTTCAGGATGACAAGTCAGGCAGTGCAGGGAAACATAAAACACACATCAAAAATAAACAACACACCCAAAGGGCACAGCATAAGCATGAAAGGGTTTATTTTAAAACACTGTCTGTTCAAAAAAAACAACAATACATCATTTGAGGGGTTATGTGCAGCCCCAGCCAAACTTGTGTCTGCTTAAAGAAACATATCAAGGTGCAGCACTTTAATATAAAAAAAGGAGATGGGCCAGGAGGTTTTAAGAAGCATTTTGGAGCCCAGAGGAGTTTCTCAAAATGAGATGAGGTTAACTCTGAAACTAAATTTTTATCTGCAAACTGGCTGAAGTAAAGGTGGCACTTCTACATTATGCCTGAAGTTTGGTTTAGAAATCCCCCAAACAGGACCAGCAAAGAAGACAACAGAGACCACAAAAACAAGCTCAGCAGGGCTTATCCCCAAGGCAGTGCTTCAAATGGATCCGTTTACACTGTTTATGACCCTTCCCAACAAAATTTTCCCTTTGACAGATGCAGGGCATGATTTCAAGTGCCTTGTGTACTTACAGAGAGCAAGGGTCCTCCTCAGTGAGATCAGAAAGAAAAACATTGGCAAAGTGGATGAAGAGGGCACCTATTGCTTGCTTGGAGGTATCATAAAACCTGGAGGAAAAACAAAGATTTTCTGGAGGAGCTATAGAGGGAATTTCATTTCTAGGGAGCAGCACCTACTTTATGGAGGTTTCCCTGGGAGGCAGCAGCACATTTCATTTAACAACTAAATGTCATGCAGGATACACAGGGGGCCTAGAACATTGTTAGTATAAGAGAAAATAATAATATAAACACGGTCTTTTCAAGTTTCAAATGAAAAACCTCACCATATCCTCCAGGGACGCCTCTCTGCCTTTGGTTCCTTAAATCGCTTTACTGCAAAGAGAATTAGAAAGGTTACATTACCCAGATGAACCACTCCACGTGTGCAGCCTGCACCCATCTTCACTGCAAAGGCAGTCAAAAAACCCTGCAGGAGCCTCAGCGTTTGCAAGTTAAAAGCTGAGCAAAGCCAAAGGACCCCCCCCAGGGTGGTGGTGGTGGAATCGCTGTCCTTGGAAGTGTCCAAATGACATGTACATGGTGCTCAGGGACACGGGCTAGGGGTGGGCCTGGCAGTGCTGGGTTAATGGCTGGATTTGATGTTCTTGGAGGGCTTTTCCAGCCTTAATGATTCCATGACTGTTCTCTGCCCTGGATGCAAACCAACCAGAGGCAATGCCTGCACCCACGGGTCCACGGACAGCAGAGGTGCTTGGAGAGAGGTGGGTGCTTCCAGCATCCCTCAGCAACAGCATTCCCATGCCATGGGAAGTGACCTAGGGAAAGCTAGGGAGAGGTCATCACTACCTACCAGCCCTAAAAATCCTCCCAGGGAACTTGAAATTACATTAGTGACAGCAAAGGAACTCTTCCTTCTTTGAAAACACACAAGGTCAGGTGACTGCTCTGTTCTTTCCAGCTGGATTTGAGCACTCAGGCTCCCCCCAAGGGACAGCCTGGGCTCATTCCCCTGGGAAACGCCTTCCTGATGCAGCATGGAAGGATGCAGGGACTTCCCTGACCTGAGCCTTGACATTTCAAAAGTGCAGCTTTGTACTGCTTGTACTGGCAAGGCTATAGGGCAATAGATGAAAAGGTAACAGTGACAGGACAATGAGGAACTGTTTTCAACCAAAAGAAGAGATGTTTAGACTGGATATTGGAGAGAAATTCTTCCCTGTGAGGGTGGTGAGACCCTGGCACAGAGTGCCCAGAGAAGCTGTGGCTGCCCCTGGATCCCTGGAAGTGTCCAGGGCCAGGCTGGACAGGGCTTGGAGCAACCTGGAATAGTGGAAGGTGTCCCTGCCCATGGCAGGGGGTAGAACAAGATGGTCTTCAAGGTCCCTTCCAACCCAACCATTCTCTAATCCTGTGATCTCCCTAATCCCAGGACTTCAGTCAGGCACATGCAGGGTTTTTGTGTCAGTCTCAAACCCAGCAAAACCCAGCACTGCAGTGACCTGATCCATTATTGCCAGTAATGAGGAACAAAGCATCAGTCAAGTTACACCAGACATTGCTGCAGCAGTTTGTGCTATCCCTGTCCAGAAAAAAAAAAGTTTTCCCTCATCCAGCTGAATCCCACCACAAGATATCCCTGCAGCAGTGACTTCCATCAGTACAGACAAGATCTATCATCACTGGTGTCCTTCAAAGGCCCATCTGCATTTCCCCTACCCACAGGCATCAGACCCACGGACCAACCAAGTGGCCAGAAGTGTTTAAACCAACCTTCAGCTCATGGGGGCAAAGAGCACAATGCTGCAGAGAAGCTGTTGGAGGGGTCTTCAGGCCAGCCAGCTGACCACCAGCTCCACCACAGGAGCACCAGGGGTGATTTTCATTATTTTCTTAATGAGAAGTGACATGTTATGCATCCACAGCCACTCAGGCTAGAAATACAGTAATTCAGTGTGATAAGAAGACAAGTAAGAGGTAAGAAGTTAATGGTGTGGTGCCTTGTTGAACACAGCCTGTCATGCCTCATTAGATTTAAGAGAGTTATCTGAGACTGTGTAATTATCAGAGACAGTAAAACTGTTGTATTAAAGATAAAAGCTAGTATTATAGAGAAATAATTAACTGCTTAATAGGGCATTTACTGAGCAGAGCTGCAGCAGGCTGTCTCCAAATTAAACCAGAAATCCAGCCAAGATTACCAGAGCTTAAACAGGGAGCAGAGTTGTTTGGTAGCTGTGACCCAGGGTTAGGGGGGATGTTAAATCCACAAAGGAACAGCACCACATCTTTGAAGACTCCAGGAGACGATGGAGCCCTCTATGAAGCAGCACTTCTGTCCTCAGTGAGCACAGCAGGGCTCTGGAGACTGAGCAGCAACTGCAGAGCTTCCCTCTCCTCCTCCAAGCCCTACAGAGTGCCAAGCCACGGCATGCACGGGCACAGGCTCAGCTGGATGAGGTTAGAGGAAGGCTGAAATCTCCTCTGCTCTTCTCAAAATGTATCTCCATTCAGGGAGTGGAACTGGATGGTCTCTAAGCTCCCAACCATTCTGTGATTCTGAGATTTTGTAAGATCAGGAGAAGGGGACCCAGGTCTATCCCATCAAACGTGAGCACAGCACCACTGGGATGACAGCCTGCCTTCCTCAGGGTGTGCCCTCACCAGTTACCACTCCGCCCCTACTTGGCCCCAGCTGCTGCAGACAAAAAGCTGTGAAGTTGAACCAAAAGGGAAGGAAGATGAGTGACAATTTGAGAGATTCCCTGCCCGTGGCTGAGAAAGGGTAGGGCAGGAAACGAAATACTTGCCAGCCCTTCCTCTTCAGTCAAGGACAATAAAGATCATACACGCTTGAAATCCCTCAGAACCACCAGGCTGGGTGGAAGCTGACATCTGAATGAGAACCTGTGAAATGTTAAAAGAAGAAAGATTTGGAGGAGTCTTTCAACATAGATCTGGAAACAGTCAGAAAGCTGGAAGATAAAAGCACAATGACAGCTGTCCTCTCTCTTTTTCCAGAGTAACACAGAGGCTAACATTCATTATGACGTTCTGTTGATGCAGTAGAAAGGGGACAGACAGCTTTGCCTGCCCTAGACACAGCTAAATGCTGTGAAGTTACCAGAGCTTGCCACAGTCAATGTCCCACAGTCTACTTCTGCTTTTAAACAAATTCTCTGATTATAACAATTGATTAAGACAAGGACAGCAGCAACAACAGCCCTATTCCCTTATGCTGCTCCTCACCCATGCTGGAGCATCCTCCCTGCATCCCCCATTGACCCCACACTGCATTCAGGCAGATCTGCTGCAGATTTGTACATCAGAACAGGTATAAACCCCTTAATTTAAGCAGAATTAGCTGCAGCATCAACCAGCTGCTGATCAGCAAAACAGGCTACCAAGTCAGGTTTCTACGAAACTATGGGGGGAAAGTTATTTCCCTAGGAGATGGTTAGACATGCTTGGCTGAGAGCCAGACCACCTCCCTGACAGATCTTACTGCAATCAACCACAGGATTCTGAAGTTGAGGTTTGGAAGGGAGGTGCTGACTCCACAGACAAAGCTTTTGGGATTTGATTTACAGGGATGCAAGCCCGACCCCACCGAGCTCAGCCACAGGCCCAGGGGATGAACCTTTTATTAGAAGCACTACAAGATGCACCAATATACTTAAATTGTGAAAGGTCCACCAAAAATAAAGGCTGAAATGCACCAAACTGGTGATACTGTTACCTGCTTTTAAGAGGGGACTACATTGACTGCCATACACCTCCTCTGCAGGGCCACATCCCACTAGCAAGAGGGTCAGGACTTTTATTTCTGGCCTGTGCCAAAGAGGACTCAGAGCTACTGTACCAGGGAGGAAACAGAAGCTCTTCCCATACCCAACCTCTGTGTTATTTTTGGCAGTACAGTCTCCAGTAACACATTTCAACCTATTTTGCAGGGCACACCCTTTCCCAGGCCTTTTCCAAGCCCCAGGCAGGAAAGAAGCCAACATGCAGGATATGGAGCCAAAACCCTGGGGTCTGCACTATTCTTAGCCAGACAGCTCGACCCCAGACACAATGGGAGGAAGCAGCAGCCACTGTCTGCAGAGAGCAGCCAACGTGCTGCTGGCCAGAAAAGTGTGAAACTTGCATCCCCCATCAGGTTCAGGGAGCATCAAAAGTCCTGGTTTTCCTCCTCAAAACACCTGTCAGTGGCTGGATGACACGGACTGCTACTGACTTCCACCCTCTGGTCTGCACTAGGTGTATTTAGTCATTCCCTCCCAAATAGCCTTGTACCAGTTACAAGGATGCAAGCACAAGTAGGAAAACTGGCAGAGGAAGGAAGAGAAATTGAGGTTATGTTCATGGAATCACAGAACGGTTTGATTGGAAGGGACTTCAAAGACGTCTCGTTCCAACTCCCTGCCACTGTCAGGGACACCTTCCACCAGACCAGGCTGTTCAGGAGCCTCAGCTGGAACACTCATCCTTCTGGAGACTCCAAGTGCCCCAATGAAGGCCACAGCATACCCTGGCATGGTTCTCAGTTTTAAGCTCAACCCCCTGTGTCTTATTTCTTCACAGATTCTTAAGAGCTGCCACAGCCAAGTGCCAGGTGGTCACCAACCCAAGCTGTGAGATAACAAGCATCAGTCGTGCTTTGCACACTGAGAACAGAACATATTGTGTGCTGACACCGCACGTCCTGCAGCACACCTGGACTGAGGCTGGGCTCCAGCTCAAACACAGAGCGTCCTGGAGGAGGCAGCTGTGATTCCCTCCATATAAACCATCCCTACACTGCAAGCCAGTCCCTTGAAAAATGGGAGTTTAGACAAGGAAAGATAAAAATAAGACCATAAAATCCAAGATCATTAGGAGAACAACACCTGAAGAATGAAGTGATGCACAAGCAGTTACCATAGAATCACAGATGGTTTGGGTTGGAAGGGACCTTAAGGATCATCTACTTTCTACTCCCCTTTTAGCATTAAAGACAGCATTTTATCCAAACCCAACTTTTATCATTAAAGTCTCTCTGCCATACAGTTTTCTTACAAATGCTGTTAAAAAAACCAGCTGGAGATTTAACAGACTCCTTAAAGCTTTGCACTCTCCACCTCATAATTACAAAAGACTAACTTCCCTGTAAAGTTTTCTGTAGCATTAAGTCACCCATAGCATCAACTGCTCACCTCACATTGCAGAACCAACTCAGCCAGGTGCAAGGTGCTCTGCTGCCCATGGATCACAGGTAACTTCTCATGCAGCTCTGCTCTGCCAGCTCATTCCTCATCTTCCCCAAATCCCTTTGTTCCTTCAAAAACCAGGAGCCTCCCAATCCCCACTCCGCTTCCACCGCTCGAGGGGTGACAGCCAAGGAGAGGTCAGAGCAATCAACAGCTGCAATTCAAAAGCTTTGTGGAAAGCTATGTGCAGCTTAATGAAGCACACTGAGTGCTGCACAGACCTTCCAGCCCTCAAAGTGCAACACGTGTTCTCGAGCTCATCCAGTTTTCAGATGTACTGAAGCAGAAGAGAAATGTGCTGAGAGTCCTGCCATGTGCAGCTTGTTGCTTAACCCACAAACCTACATGTAAATCAGCAAGGACCCAAGCTTCACACTGCCAGAGACACTGTTAACCTCTGAGGCTTTGTTTTTCTCTAGAGGGAAAAGCATTTACAGGGGCGAAGCTGGAATTTAAATGTTCTTGTGTGCGAACAATTAAAATCACACACAGTTATGCACTTGTGTGAGAGCAAGCAAAGCCAGCAGAGCCTGTCTTGGGCATGGGAAACCTGCAGTGATTTTGTGTCCTGGGCAGATTTATTTCCAAACAGAATGGAAGTCTGGACAGATCAATAAATGCTCTAGCATTTATTTTTTCTTTTTCCTGACACGGACTCACACTTCCACCCACCCTCATGAGGTATTTTCAGTGTAAAATCAAAACACAAAACAGAAAGCACTCGGGATACTTCTGAAGCACACAAACAGCACTTCAAACTATGTACAGCGACCACCCTGAACTTAGTACTGGGACAGGATCACAGGATGGGTTGGGTTGGAAGGGTCCTTTGAAGGTCATCTCGTTCCAACCCCTGCCATGGACAGGGACACCTTCCACTAGACCAGGTTGGTCAGAGCCCCATCCAAACTGACCTTGAATGTTTCTAGGGATAGGGCATCCGCCATCTCACTGGGCAACCTGTTTCGGTGTTTCAGCACCCTCACTGTAAAAAATTTCTTCTTGTATTTAGTCTAAAACTGTCCTCTTGCAGTTAAAAACCATTGCCCTTTTTCCTGTCACTACAGGGCCTAGTAAGAAGTCACAAAAGATGGGTTAAGTTTGATTTATCTGGTGGAGATGAGTGTAACAGCTTCCACAAGTCCCTCTCAAAGTTCAGACACTTCTCAGCACAAGGATGTTCTCTGCCATTTTACCATCCAGGAGAAAAGCAACATTGAAAGGCCAGTTGGAAAATCCACAGGGATCAGGAAAACACAGACCACAGATCAAGGGGATACTTCAATGGTCTTTAACAACTGTTTTCAGCCAGAGACACCATTTCTTTTACAGGAAGTCTGGTAAATGCCTATTCTGTGGCTCTGCCTCAGGACAAGCTACTTGGACCAGTGTCTAAAACACCATCCCAGGTGCTAACAGAGCATTTCCAGCACCAAGTCCTGCCTGGGGGTCAGCACCAGGGTCCCTACTGCAAACAGCTCTGCCTTCTTAAGGCTAAGCTCAAGGCAGGATGTGCTGGAAGAGTGTGTCCAGCAGGGACGTGAGAGAGGAGACACTGCTGTCACATGAGGCAGGATCAACACATTTTCAAAAGCAAAGCTGAAAACCAGATTTCCCACTGGGTTGTGGGAGCTCAGTCCAGTCCAGCACTCCTTGCCTGGCAGTATGAACGCTCTCCAAGAGCAAAATGTATTTTCATAACAACATCACAAGTGCTACTACACCTCATTCAGCAGCTCAGAGGGCTGCCAAGACAGTTTCAGGAAAAGAAAAAGCTGGAAGAGAAACAAATGTTCGTGCATGTCCTCAACGCTGCTTGTGGTAGAGTAGAAAATGAGTATACCAGCTCCAGGGAAAGCTTTTTCCATTCACAGTGGAGACAAAAATCCTCCAACTCCCCAAATCTGTTTCTCCTGCACTCCAGTTAATTCACACAGAAGGCTATGGATATATTTTATACAAAACATCTTCCCTCATTTCAAAGAGTTTTGCTGTCCCCTGTGCAAACCTGGACAACTTTTGCTAGTGTGGAACTCCTTCCTCAAAAAAAAAAAAAGGTTTTCAATGAATAGCACCAACTGCAGGGACTCAGCCCTCAAACTCACACCCAGCCCCTGCAGCTGAGATGACTGCAACGAGCTTTCTTCACTCAGCTGAGTGATGCTCAAGGCAAAGCATTACAAACTGCTTCAGATGGGATTGCACAGTGATCCCCACTCCTCAGTGTCATGACCTCCCCAAGGAGACACAGGAATCCAGATTGCCACATGCACACAGCTGCTGGGCTCCACCACCTCTGCTTTCAAGGGTTTGAGTCTCAGTTCTAGGACTGCCCTTACAGCCAAAGTGCCTCCAAAGCCACCCCGGGCAGGTGGAAAGGGTAACACCTCTTTGCCATTTGACTGCCAAATGGGGCAAAGCTGCAACCACAGCGAGCCCTGGTCATACAGGGATTGGGCTTGACTGCAACCTTAAAGACCTTGCTGGAAAAGCAATAGAGTGTTTGTAGGCTGAAACAAACTCTGTCATCACGATTGCTCACGGGAGTTGACAGAATAATAAAACCCCACTAAACAGCTGTCCTGACTCCCTGCCAAGGCCGGGCATCATTTATTTCTGGGTCCTGTTTTCACCACACAAAGGACCAATTTCACAAACTCCACTGCAATGGGGAGCAACCACCCCACTCAATCATTCAAGATTAATTTCCTCCTTCATTAGGTTTTCCTACCAGGCTGGCAGGAGAGACTCTTCCCACAGCCCTAAGAAAAACAAAATCGATGACACAAATTATTCTGATAAAAACAAACTTATCCTCCCTGCAATGGCCATGCTTGGGACCCACATTCTGGAAGGACACTCTGAGCATATCCCATGCACATACACACCTGCAAAACTTTGCAGAACACCACATTGTTAGTCTGAGTTCCTCTAGATGTTTTCAAGAGCTGTGAACAGTATCTGCACAATTTGGAAATCCTATCTGTCCAAATTTGGGTGTTCCTATAGCTCAGCTGGTACTTAAAAGTAGAAGGAATGAAAAAGGTCTTGGCTTGAGTTTGGATAGGAATTTCATAACATGGTGTTGGGTTGGAAAGGACCTTTAAGAACATCCAGTTCTAACCCCCTGCCCTGGGCAGGGACACCTTCCACTATCCCAGGTTGCTCCAAGCCCCATCCAACCTGGCCTTGAATACTTCTAGAGATGTGGCATCCACAGCTTCTCTGAGCAACCTGTGCCAGGGCCTCACCACCCTTGTGGACCTCCTTTCCACTCATCAACCCATGGCCTGCAACACCCCAGCAAAGCAGAAATCACAGTAATAAAACCAACAGAAACACACACCAAGAACATCACAGTACTGAAGGAAGAAGTATCAAAGGGCTGACTGCAGACACAGCAGCATCCCAGGTTCAAGATGATGTAGTCACCCAGCTGGGACTGCCTGACTTGATGCTGGCCAGGCTGGATGCAATGAAGATGCCACCAAAGTTCCCAGGAAGTTTTTTTCCTCAGCTCCAGAGGCTTCCATGCCTCCCAGACGGCTGCCAACTGAATGGGCCACAGAAACAGCCCAAAAGCTGCAAGATGCTGCCCAACATAAAACTGTTGGTGAGCCCACCACAACCACCATGGGTTAGGAGCCAGCACACAAACAGCCCCTCCAGCACATCCAAGGAAGCCTGCAGCTGGAAGTGTGTGACTGGGGCACAGATAAGGACCAGCCGGGGTGGATTAGGGACCACCAGCCCAGCTGCAGCCAGAGGAGGTGCTGTGATTGGGATCCCAGAGCTGTAAACACATCTGCCCTCGAGGTCCCAGCCGGCAGTTCCTCCACAGATGAGTCACAACAAAACCGCACAGAATCAGCTTTCAGTTTCACTTCATTAACCGAGAGGTTGTTAATGTTCACGGAAAAATTAGCCCTTGCACCAGCAGTTAGCCCAGGGTTGATGATTTTCTAGCGGGGGTTATGTAGCCTCCTCCACAGAGGTATTCCAACACGATTTACCAAAGTCCTTGATTTATGGGACACCCCGTGGAGTTTAGAGGACAATTAACCCATATGCACACATCACTGGGGGGAACAGGAACAGAAAAAGAAATTACCGCTATTCTTCCCATCAGTATTTGGTGAAACACAAGCAGTGGCATGTTGCAACTGGGCTGCTCCAGCTGGAAGAAGGTATCAGTTATCGCTGGAAGAACTTGTTGCACTTTTCCCTGGCAGCCTGGCCTTAACCACAGCGCTGGAGCCTTTGAAAGTGGTTTCCAGAAGGCAGAGGGGGGCAAGAGAACCTCAAAATCTGCAGCTACTTAGCCAGAAAACTTGGAAGTTTCGGTTCACTGTCACCACAGGCTTTTAAACAAGGAAAACAGATCGAGTTCTGGCACGTTGATTCAACTTGTGCTAAACCACTTAACCCTGAAGAGCAGCAACACACACACTGCTCTGAGCAAAACACAGCTGCGGCACAAAACAACAGTAAATTTTCACGGCTCTTTCAGCCTTAGTGCTCCCCACCTTTTCACAGGATCGCAGAATCAATGAGGTTGGAAAACACCTCTAATATCATCAAGTCCAATCATTAACCCAGCACTGCCAAGTCCGCCACTAAACCACGTCCCTAAGTGCCACAGCCACACGTCTTTTAAATCCCTCCAGGGACGGTGACTCCACCACTGCCCGGGGCAGCCTGTTCCAATGCCTTCCCCTTCAAGGGAAGCAGCTTTTCCAAATATCCACTCTAAATTTTCTCCAGTACAACTCGAGGCCGTTCCCCCTTGGACCTGGAAATCACATCCCGGGGTGATTTTTCTCACTCCTCAACTGATTTCTCCCACTACCACCCCTTCCCAGTAACCAGCAAAACACGTTCTCTCTGTAACCTCCTTCCCCGGACCCTCAAGCCCTAAAACTTTGAGCAGCCGAAGCGAAAATTAAACAAAACAGCATCGCAGCGCAATTAACCCACCCTCACCGCGCAGCGCCGTGCCGGACACCCGCCCCGTTTCTGTCAGCTCCTCCCCGGCAACTCGCGGGGTCACACCAATAGTTTCTTACCCTTCATTAAAATTTTCTAAGTGACTGAGCAATGGCTCGCACAAGCGCAGGCAGTTTTAAGAGATCACAGCCGCGCGTTCCGCGGAGCTTCATTACCATCAGATTAGGGCTGGGGACGGGAGTTTTTAAGAAGGAGCATCTGGCGCTGCAGCCGCCGGCTCGGGAACATCCCCAGCGCGTCCCTTCCTCCCAAAGCCGGCCGGGAGTCAGCGCAAAACTCGGTGTTTTGAAGTGACCGGGCACCCACCCCCCGAGGTGCCGCCGGTCCCCCCGCGGGCAGGGGGTGCCCCGAGCCCCCCGGTACTCACGCATGAGGGTGCTGAAGGCGCAGAGAGCCAGCAGCGCCTGCAGCAGCACCCCGAAGCGCCCCAGCAGCGCTCCGCTGCCGCAGCCGTGCGCCGGGCGGGGGGCGGCCATGGAGCTGCGCGATGCTGCGGAGCGGTGCGGGATGGTGCGGAGCGGTGCGGGGTACCGCGGTACGGAGCGGGGCCGGGAACGGCAATGGGACGGCCCCGGCCCCGCCGCTATGCACAAAGGCGGCCCCGAGACGCCCCCGCCCCCCGGCC